>ML778223.1:812399-836239 GCA_009831015.1 Picea engelmannii
AATTCTTTAACATTTTCTGCAAGTCTATTTTTGTAGGGTTGTCTAGAAATCATTGTCCAACAAGCCAATGCATCATTTGCATCTATTTGCAATCAAAATTTTCTATGTTTGTGCAATGTTTTCATTGGCATTCCCATCGTTTTTTCCATGTGTCGTGTCAAACAATCTTTTATATTGCTAGATGAAACAACTGTTGTTTATATCGCTCTATGTGCAACACTGACATCTTTTTTTCGAGATTTTTCAAAATATTTTAATACACTAGTTATATTGTCAAAGACATTCTGTTTCACCTTTGTATCTTTTGTCGAATTTTGAATACCCGATAATGATGTAGCTTCTTTTAACTTTCTTGACTTTATTAGACAGAGTAAAAGTTGAGCTTGTACTGTTACTGATTCATCTTTGAAAAAAGTAGTATTCATATTCTTAGTTCGATATCTTATATAATGCTTAGCTTTTTTCTTCCCAAATTTGTCAGTATCAACATTTTCTAGTATTTCATCATTAATGTTGATAGATTCTCCTGCATATTTCAATTTAAAGTTTATATTAAAAAACAAAACCCGAATAGAAATTCACTAAACTATATATACAAGTGTTCATCTTGTATTATCTGAATTTATGTACATACCTATAGGCGATTCGTCTTCTGCTTCAATTTCGGTTTCAACTTCTTCTTCGACATTATGAGACAAATCTATTTATGATTTTTGAAAAACATAAAATTGTAATTACAATCAATTATATTAAACAATATTTTAAATTTGAATTATATACTTTTAATATAGACAATATTTGCATGCATACCTGGTTGGAATTCTTGTCATTGAAAATCTCTATTTACATTATCATCGTTTCTTTCTTCAATATTTGCACATTCTCGTTTCTTTCTCAAATAATGTTTTTTCCTTTGTTCGTTATGGTGAGTATCATCTCGAGTGCGATCAAATTTTCTCTTGCGTAAACTTTTATTTCCCATGACTTTTATAGTTATCTGTAAAAGATATGTTCAACAAAGACTTCACCTTGAAACAATGCTCAACATTTATCTTTCAACATATAAATTGTTATTCCAATAAAAACTTGAACAAACATCAATTATCGTATTGAACAAAAACCAAAAAGTTGATTCGAAACTTTCTTTAGGTGCTCTAGAAAACCATCAAACAAGTCATGAGTTGTGTTAAATGTGTTCGGCTGAAAGCATATTTATACGATTTGGCGCGAAATGAAACGGTACGATGTGTCTTTTCATTTTTTTCCAACTGATGGAATTCGCTCAACAATCTTTTGGCCAAAACAAGGTTTTTTTTTACTGAAACCCTTGGAAACCGTTTAGTTTTGATGCTTTCCGTTAGAATTTAATTTTTCTGTCGAAAGAATATTTTTTTGGCCGAAAGATTATTTCAACCGAAAACTAAAAATTGGGATTGTATTCAGAAACCAGAGAATTCCTCCAACCTTACTTGAACTTTGGAAGTTGCGAACTCCTGCAAATACTCAGAATTTAGTTTTGAAAATGACACCAGCATTTGCAAAATTGGATCTACTTTCAATTCCTATAATTTGTTTTCATTTTCATTATTTTTATCTAATTTTATTTAATTTAGAAAAAACAAAAAACACTGCATAATATTTTCAGCAAACATTATGATTTGGTGAAATGAAATATATGTATCTCTAAAACTACATAGTGAAAAATTTAGAAAAAATTATATTCGTAATCCTTAAACTGCTCTTTTCAAAATGGTATATTTAGATTTTACTTTTAAGTAAAAATTAAGATAGATACAAGGTGGGAGAAAACATGTGTTTAAAATCTGTAACGTTTTCAGCTTGTTCAACTTAAAAAAAAATTAGAAATTATAATATTCATCAGTTAGATTCAAAATTATAGCCATAATAAAATAGTCTCTATAGATTGTTTCAGTATATTTTGTTTCTTAAAAACATAAGTTTAATAATAGATACATCGTTGGAGGAAAAAATAACTCATTATCATTCCTTTCATGATTAAGGAACATATTGTTAAACAATTGTCAAATTGACATATCAAATCTTAATAATAAAAAAATTGAAAAATAGTCATTGGAAAGCTAACAAAATTATTCACAAGTTTTGTTTTTATTGTAAAGTGAAATTCTAAATAAAAATAATAATTTTGTATATTGGAAGTTGAAGAACTTGTGAAAATACGGTTTTTTTTCTCATAAAACAAGCAAAAGTGTTACCCATCTTCATGATTTTACCCACAAGTAGAAAAAGTAACAGAGATAAGGGGCACCCTTGCCTTAATCCCCTTGTACTCTTAAAGAAAATGGTGGGCCTACTATTTATCAACACAACAAAATTTGTTGAAGTCACACACCCTAAAATCCAGTCTGTAGCTTCTAAACTCAATCCCACATGTAGCAATACAAGCCTTAGAAACCCCCAATCCACTCTATCATAAGCCTTAATCAAATCCAGTTTTAGGACCAGTGCTTTGATATTTTTTACCTTTAAAGTGTGTAAGGCTTCCTGTACTACACCTATGGCATTGGTTATTTGTCTTCCCTTAAGAAAACCAAATTATTCCTTAGAAATTCCAAAAGACAGATAGGATTTTATTCTAGAAGCTATAATTTCGGCTATGATCTTATACACTAAATTACATAATGCAATAGGTCTATACCCTCCAAAGGACTATGGTTTGTCACTCTTAGGTATAATAGAAAGGAAGGTAGCATTCAAATCTCCATTAACCCTACCTTTCCTCTTGGTCTCTTCAACCATCTCCGAAATATCATTTCCCACTAGATCAAAAAAAGCTAGAAAAAATTCTGCAGTCCAGCCATCCAGCCTAAGACTTTTTGAGGCACTAAAACCTTTTAATGTTGTCAGGATTTCTGCTAAAGTTATAGGTTCTGCCACTCTGTGCCCTTCTTCCTCTGAGAACATTCTAGGATAATTCCTTAAAACTACTAACTGATTAGAAATATAGAGGTTCTCTTGTGCCTCGAATAAATTTTGGAAAAATCCAACTGCTTCCTTTTGTAGTCCTTGATTACAAGTGATCATAGTTCCATCTTCCTTTGTAATGTCCCAGATGGTATTGCTCATCTTTCTAGAGTTTGCATAGGCATGAAAAAACTTAGTATTCCTGTCTCCTGAAGCCAACCAGTTTAACCTACTCTTTTGTCTCCAGGTCTCCTCCTCCTGTCTCAATAGAACCAATTTATTTTTTTCTTTTTCTAGTACCAACACTTTGTCTTCCTCCTTCTTGAAACCCCCTGAAAATTTAGTGTACAATGTATCCAAATCCATTTCAATCTTTACCAGTTCCTCCTTAGCTTCCAGTTTTTTCTTTCTTTTCCATTTTATCACCAAAGACTTAAGAATCTTAATCTTTTTAACCAAAGCATCCATAGGATTTAAGATCTCATTTCCCAATAAACCATTCCAATTTTCTCTCACTAAATTTACAAACTCTGGTTCCTCAAGCCATATAGAGTTAAATTTAAAAGGGTAGCAAACCTTTCATATTTCTTGTTCTAAATGGAGAATCATAGGCATATGATCAGAAATATTTGAATTAAATACCCAAGTTTTGTATCTAATCTCTGACATCACTAGATCCTTTGAAATCAAAAACCTGTCTAATCTCTTTGCAATGTAGTCCAAACCTCCTCTGCCATTTCGCCAAGTAGGGAGAAGCTTTAAAGATTCAACATCCACCAGTCCCTCAACTTGTATCAGCTGGCTAAAATATAGTTGTAATGGATCAGCTCTAACACAGGCTCCCCACATTTCTCTGTTGGAGGTGGTAAAGTTTAGGTTGCCCCCCATTATCAAATTTTGTTCCTTGAGAATCCCATCTCTTTTAATAGCATCCCAAAAAACCTCTCTGTCAGAATAAGTTCCATAGCAGTTTATCAATTTCAGTTTTTTATTTAAATCTTTAACTACTCCATCTAGCATAATCTCTGTAGGGGTCAAATAAGCATAAAAATCATCTTTTCTTGGATCCCAGGTAGTCATAAGTCCACTTGAAAGTCCCAAAGAATCCACTCCACGGAAATACCAAATAGGAAGTAACTTCACGAAAATTTCTTTATTTTGTTTCACATACCATAGCTTCTTGGATTAATAGAACATCTGGTTTTACTAACTCTAGGAACATTTTGAGGGATAAAAACTTCGAAGTGCCCCCCACTCCCCTAACATTCAGAGTAGCAACAATCATTTTCTAACCCTTGCCAGGGCTTTCTGAGCTCTAAGCACCCTAGGTCCATCAAACATCGTTATATTGGTGGTAACACATTTTTTCTTCTCTTTCCCTAACTTCCTCGCACTTCTAGTTTTAAATGAGGAGAATTCTTTCTCTAGGCCTCCCCGAACCACTCCCTTCAACTATGAAGCTTCTCCCACCGAAGTGTGATCAGGTTTACACCTTCCATTCTCCCCCTTCCTAGGCTTTTCTAACTTCTTTGGTACAGGCTCCCCCCAGCAAAAATCGAGAGAGGCGACCTGGTAAGGATATCCCTATAGGAAGGAATAAAATTAAATAATTTTTCATCTAACTCAAAGAGTACAAGTGGGTCCTTCAAACACATAACACTCTGTGAATCTGCAAAAACTATGTGAGCTCCATTAAGAAGAGCATCCTCTAAATTTACATGAAAAGGCTCAGCCCTCCCCTCCAATCCCACAGGAGGCTTTTCTACAATATTTTCCACATGAGACAGAGCGTAATCCGGACTCCCTTCAATCCCACTAGTCCCGGGATTGGAATTCATAGTTAGTAACGAGATAACAAAGTTACCCTTCCCCCCAAGAACATTGATTGACTGCCCAATCCGTAACAGAGACCTATCTTCCATTGCCCCAATAGAAACAACAACCCTCTCCTCAATAGGACATCCCTCACCCACACAATTATGACAACCTTCAATCTTGGTAGGTCCGCCCCCTCTCCCCCAACTTACTTGTCTAAGATTCAGTTACCACCAGCGGAGTGGAAATCCCCCTTCCCAAAGTACTTCCTACACCCTCCCGTTCCCGAAAGGTACATCGAAGGACTCTACCCAAACTCCCTCTCCACAAAGTTCCCTTGGCCTCTTCGCCAAATCAACACAGTCAGGTTTCCCTACAACCCCTAGCTTCTTCTTTGAAAAAATCTCACATAAAGAAACCTCCTTCCCTAAATCCTTCCTCCAATTTAAATCACGAACAGGCAACGAAGAAATAAAATTTGTGCACAGTAGGTTTGACTTACCATTCCCAGTGTCGCTATCTGCACCCGAAGACAACTTGGAATCTATCCATTCATCAAGTGTTGAGTTCATGACTGTAGGCAATATGGCCATTTCGATTTCGCTACCCTCATCATCCCAATCTGGCATCTTTTTCCCTCTATGCCCATTGCATTGATACTGCAAGTGCCTCGTTTCCTTACAGACTACGCATCTGAATGGAACCCCCATATAGTCCAGTCTCTATTGTATCAAAATCCCACGCCAAACTATATCAATTTCATCTGGAATACCACCGTATAGATCAACTTCTACCAACAATTTTCCCATCCTTCTATCAGACCTTGTCAAATGCTTTGAATCAGCATAAAGGAATTTGTCGATAACATTCCTAATCTCCTTAAAAGCTTCCAGACTCCATAAAACAAGCAGGCACCTAGGCAATAGAACCCACAGATGTATGTAG
This sequence comes from Picea engelmannii, assembly GCA_009831015.1. Lineage (NCBI taxonomy): Eukaryota > Viridiplantae > Streptophyta > Pinopsida > Pinales > Pinaceae > Picea > Picea engelmannii. The sequence goes on from ML778223.1 coordinate 818,103, forward strand.
CGGATGTGTTCCTTCTCCAGATTGAAGGCACAATGCCACCGCTTTAGCATTAGACTGCCATGATTCACCAAGCAGGCTGAATTCAATGCCACCTCTGCATCCTTCGACGTTTTAAACAAAAAACAAAACCACCCTTTTGTCAGTGTAAACACCTCCGGCAGATATCCTATAATCGGACCCAGTTATCAGCTACCCAACTATGAACATCTCATGTTGCCAATGCCCAATACCCAAATCTCCCAACCAACCCCCATGCCGTGCAGAATAGTCTCCAGCTTCTTGCATCCCAATATCTCAGCCGAGGGTAACTGTGGGCTTGTCTTTTTTCACCCTCCACGCTTTTAAACCCACTCTCGTAACAACCTCCCCCTTAACTCTATTAAACCCTTTACACAGATCAACTGAGACTACAGTCTTCTTCCCCGTTGTCGCCAACTCCTCTCTAGCGCAATGTCTCAACAGTTTTCGCCTCTCCCAATCTCCACCCCTACCTTCCTAGAGTTGTATGAACCAATCCTGTTAGGAAAATTCTCCCCATTTTCTAAAGCTAAAGCCTCATACACCACCCCCTGCTCTGTAGCAAGAGTTGTCGGAGTTTTCTCCTCAAAAGCCTTACAGTGGATCTCTCCCTCCAAACCTTCGACGAAGTTAGTGGTGGTAGATGGGTCATAAATGTGCACGAATCCCCTCCTCTTTCCACTTCCCGAGCAAAAAAGTCAGTTATGATTTCAGAGACTTTCAATTCCGTTGGACCACTTGCACAGTGGCCACCTGTCCTATGCAAAGAACGGACCTCCAGCTCAGACCTCACTTTCCCTGCTTTCACATCATCTAGTAATAAAGACATACGGTACAATCTTAAATCTTCTCTGTTGTAAGCCTCGTCAGCTCTGAGCAGGCACCCCTGGCTCCACCAATGATCTTCAGACATGCCGCCAGCTATATTCACATCTGCTGCCTCCATAAGCCCACAGATCTACCAAGTCATCTCCAGTAGGTATTAAACCCTAGCCGCACCCAGGCCGTCTAGGCCCTAGGCCAACTCTTCACCCAATGCTCCATTCGCACATATCCCTAACTTGTCGTAGAGAGGTCATGTCTTCCAAAAGGCAAGTAGGTTTATTGGAACTATTCGACCATTTAGACTCTATATAAACACTATACATCAAATTCCATCCCTACCTAATATATATTGAATAATTCCATAATTCCATCCCTACCTAATGTATTGAATATGCTCTGTTTGAGGTCAGACTTTGGACTTTAATTTTTCAAAGACAAAGTCAAGGCAGGTAGCCGCCTGCGTGAGGGTCGATGCTCTGTTTTAGGTCAGACTTTGGACTTTGATTTTTCAAAGACAAAGTCAAGGCAAGTAGTGCCTGCGTGAGGGTCGATGGGCAATCCACTTGTATTCACAAAATCAACTGTATAGAGCCGGTCAATCTTACAATACTTCTCAATTCTACTACCGTGAATTGAATCTATTTGGGATACCGTGAATTGAATCTACTGGGGATTGAATAGAATTTTGGGAAAATATATTGAATCTGACTGTAATTGAATAGAAGTTTGGGACAATTGGCATTTCAGATGCATATTACAGGCGTTAGGGAAGGGGAGCTTTGAAGGATATATTGTAGTACATGAGCCTCCTCAATATCTCCATCGTCAAACGATCATGACAGTACTGACGAAGATTAACATTGCTGTAGGAAAGGAATCATGGCAAATTGCTGTTCTTTTCTTAATGACCATCACTTTTCAGGCAGGGATTTGCGACGCAGACGATAAATATATGTGCAACGGGGCTAACTATTCTCAAGGCAGTGATTTGGAGCGCAATTTGAAAAGAGTTTTGTCTGATCTTGCGGAACACGCGTCCCAAACCGGGTTTTATACTACTTCGTATGGCGACAGTCCTAACCGAATATATGGTCTCCTCCAGTGTAGGGGAGACGCAACAGAAAAACAATGCTCCGATTGCTCCCAACAAGCAACGGCTAACATTGGAAAAGATTGTGGGAATACAGTAGGTGGGAGACTTTGGTATGATTTATGCGTCTTACGTTATGAAAACTATAGCTTCGTCGGACAGCTGAGTGAGGAAGGATGGTATATTTTCAACGAAGGACAGAATTCCTCCAACCCTGATATCTTTAACGCTGATCTTGGGAATCTTTTCAGGAATTTGTCAGCTAATATTTCATCTGGATTTGCAAGCAATCGATACGCTTCGGGATCTGGATCAACAATAGGCTCTTTGTCTCACAAGATTTTCGCTCTACTCCAGTGCTGGACAGATATATCCATTGACAACTGCTCAAAATGTCTCTCAAGCACAATCGATACAATTTTGAAAACAAATGCTGGAAGAGTTGAAGGTCAGGGTTTTATGGGAAGCTGTATTGCTCGTTATGGATCGGAAAGTTTCTTTGATGAATCGCCTTCTGCACCTCCTACAGAAACGCCTCGTCTTCCACCACTTCCTGCTGAAACGCCTGCTCCTCCGCCGAAGCCACCACCGTCATCGAATAACATGGACGACCACTCAAAAAAGTCGTCAAATAAACTACCCATAATTTTAGGTGTTCTTGGCGCCCTGCTCGTGGTGTTCTTGGCGGCCTGCTCGTGGTTTGCGACTCGAAGAAGACTGAAGTCAGCCTCATCTGGAAGGCGAGACGTAGAATGTATTGCATTTGCTGGTATGAGCCCGTACGACGATCACGTAGGCATTTTTTTTGCCATAGTGGTTTATAACAGAACACTTAATTTATGCCGCTCTTCTATAATGGCCGCTAAAACAGTAGGTTGTGCTTAGTTTTACTTTTTGTTTTTTCAATACTGAATAGTTTTACTTTTTGTTTTTTCAATACTGAATTTATTTATATATTCAGAAATGTAATTGAAATAATAATGTAATTGAAATAATAGAAAATTGAGATTTGGCCAGATTTATATAGATAAATTCAAATGAAAAATATTAAAACATAGAATATTTATGCCTAAAGGGTACACCTATTGATAATGAGCACATTTAATAGGTTTTTAGTTCTTAATACGTTTTTTATGGACGAGATTAAATATGCTTAGAATATTCTTAGTCGTCACAATAAATGAATGGCTCTGATTTTATCCATTAACTTCCGAGCTGTTATAAAGACATCTCTTTATATGTTTACTCTTTTACATTTACCTAATCGTGTTTAAAAATTACTGTATTCACCAACTTATTGCCATATCTACCTGATTAAAAAATATTATTGTAACCACATTTCTATACTAAGTGTATTTCGTTTCATTTCATTTCTGTGCTGAGAGCGTTTAATTCATTTAAATTTCTGTGCTGTGACGTTTCTGCCTGCCACGTAATTGTGGCTGTGCTAGTTATACAACTCTTAAAAATTTCAAAATCTAAAACATTTAGATACATACATAACAGAACGAACATTTAGAGAAGACCGTTTCATTATTCTTGGAAAGTAATTGTCTTTTTTTCACAAATATATATTATTTAAGAGATCGCCTACCAAAAGTGTTCGAGAGCCAACAAATGGTTTGTAATGCTGCTTTGAATTTTGATTCCAAAGGTCACGGGGAATTCGAGGAAGCCTCATCGATCAGCCATGATAAGCAAATAATGTTTAACATGGAAGAATTGCTAGCCGCAACAGAAAATTTCCATGATGATAACAAGCTTGGGGAGGGAGGATTTGGCTCTGTATACAAGGTGAAAGGAAAAGCTTCCATTTTAATCATTTAAAACATCTGTCTGTTAACTGTCGATGTGGAAGTTCTCCATATAGTACAAAGACAATATTCAAGCTAAATACTCCACAAAATATTCACACCCTATTCTCTGAATTTATCAGGGAACTACTCCAGACGGAAGAGAAATAGCGGTAAAGAAATTGTCCTTGAAATCTGTGCAAGGAAACAAAGAATTTCTGAATGAAGTTAATCTTGTGGCCAAAATTCAGCATAGAAATCTGGTGAACCTACTTGGCTGTTGCGTAGAGGGAGCAGAGAGATTGCTTGTTTATGAATACTTGGCAAATAAAAGCCTCGATAATATCCTATTCGGTGAGTCATTTCCATTTTATTACGCTAAGAAAACAGATTTTTTATAATGTTCAAACATATACTCAGTTTCTGTCGTGATAATTTCAAACATATACTTACTCTCCGTTAACATATTATATAGATACAGATCCAAACAAACGAAAACATTTGGATTGGCAGAAGCGCTACAACATCATACTCGGAGTGGCTCGTGGGCTTCTCTACCTTCATGAGGATTCTCAACTACGAATTATTCATAGAGATATTAAAGTAAGCAACATTTTATTGGACGACAAAATGATTCCCAAGATAGCAGATTTCGGCTTAGCAAGAATTTTTGGTCAAGATGAAACTCATGTTAACACAAGAGTGGCTGGAACTTAGTAAGTTTTCAAAACATAACCACTTTCATATATACATTAGAGATTTTGATTATTTCTATATGTTATAATTCCTTTGCTCTCTTAACTCCTAACTTGGCTGCCCCGCACATATATTTTACTCCATACTCATGATATGATATCTCTTTATGCTGGGTTGAGTTTCATTTCGTAAGATTTACATGTTCATCTTTATGTGGGGGCTTTACGTGCTCTGTTGAGGAAATTATAATTGCATGAATGGAAAGCCCGATTGCACATAAAATTTGTGAAACATTTACTTACAGTGAATTGCATATAACTGTTTCTTGAATGCTTCCTATGGCTATCTCTTACCTTTCATCTGCATCAGCAAAATAAATTTGAATCCTGCAAATACTGTCTTCACCAAAGAGATAATACTCTCTTGTCCGTAATACAATCCAGCAAATGCGCCATTCAGTAGGTATACTTGACGGGGACATCGATTGGCTGACAATTGCATTTGCATCTGCCTGATGGTATTATGCAGCTTGCCCAATCGTTTTGGAGCATCCCACTGACTGAGCTCTCTGTACCCGAGAGTTCCTTAGAGTTCGCATGCAACCGTACTAGCATTAGTGTCAATTAGAACTTGATCCAAAGTGTTTTAAGGGGCAGCCAGACAGGGAATAAACTAAATTTGTATGATCTTCCCTTCTTTGTTGGAATCCAGCGATCTAAGAACTCAAATTTTCAATAAATCTGGAACTCGGATCGTATCTGGGTCGGTTTAAATTTTAAAATGAAGCAAAACCTTCGAGAAACGACTCTGCTATACATAGAACTTGGATAAGCGCAAACTCAAACTACTCCTAAAATTTGGACCTGATTCAACCCCTTTTTTACCTGAAAATAACCTGATTCAGCCTCTCTTTTCCCTGAAAATGAGGTCTGTTTACTAGAAGATTAACATCAAAGCGCCCCATTTCCCGTGAACTATATCTGGAGCAGCATTATCGGCGCGTTCTGATTGATTCCTTCATTCTTTTGGGAATTTCAAATGTCTGGATCTATTCAAACAGGATCAACAAAATCCAGGAGTAGAGTTCCTCCATGGACGGAACTCTGTCTATACTGGAACTCTACCTTTTGTCTTATTTTTTACCTTATTTCAACTGAAAAATAGCCTGCAATAAGGGCGGTTCAGTGCTCCTTATCCCATCCCACCCCACCCCATTTGAGATCAGTGTACGATCAAGAACTAGACAGCACTAAAAGGGCCTGACCTTTCACGTTTTTACTCTGCCAGACATCCACTGCAAAACCAGGAGCTTCAGTCCAAGCACTCTAAAACCACAATTTCAGCGAATGAAAACTGTAATTTTAGGGTTTTCCCGAGTCTAGCAATTGAGTCGGGACTTCAAAATTGCAATACGAGCAAACAGATCCGACGATTTTGCAATATGAGCAACAGATATGACGATTTCAATAATTAATCATTTACCACATTCGGTGGAAGGTTTTCACCTTATTTCAACTGAAAAGTAGCCTGAAATAAGGGCGGTTCAGTGCTCCTTATCCCACCCCAGAAATCCACTGCAAATCCAGGAGCTTCTGTCTAAGCACTCTAAAACCACAATTTCAGCCAATGAAAACTGTAATTTTAGGGTTTTCCTCATTCTAGCAATTGATTTTGGTACTTAAAATGGCATTGTTTAAACATTAGAATTTTTGAATTTTTCACCTAAATTTGGCTAAACAAATCTGGGTGAAATCTTCATTTTCTATTGTTTAAATGATATTTATGAATGTATAAATGAATTTGGCACCATTGCATTCGAATTATACAGATTTAATCACTCAAATCTGGAGTTTCAACAATTTTTGATAGGATTTAATAAAAATTGATAGAAAAATATGTCTTCAAAAAATCCAACATTTAAACTATAGATTTTAAAATTACAATAAAAATATATTTGAGTGATTATTTTTTATAAACCAAATGTATTGGGATTTTTCAGCATGTTGAATTCATTTTTACATTCAGAAATGAATTTTAAATAACAAAAAATAATAATTTGATACAAATTTATATTGTCAAATAATTAAACAACGTGGGAAGTAGGTTTGGGAATTCTATTTTATCCATAAGGAAAATTGGGGCAGGGATTCTATTAGGTCCCCGAGTAAATCTGATTGTGTCCTACTCCTGGCTCAATGCTAATAATCAAGACTATGAAGAATATCATACATGTCCCCGAGTAAATCTGATTGTGTCCTACTCCTGGCTCAATGCTAATCATCAAGACTATGAGGAATATCATATATGAAATCACACGGGAGGCAAGCTCGGTGCTAGAGATTCAATGCCAATCATCAAGACTATGGGGAATATCATATATGAAATCACATGGGAGGAGGGTATTCCATTTGATCTCGAAGGAAATATGATTGTGTCCTACTCATGGGGCTCAGGAAAGTTTCTAACCACATGGCAGGGGCGTATTTGCTCTGGAAAGCTCGGTGCTAGGAGATTGTTAATGCTAAGCATGAAGACAATGAGGAATAGCGACGAGCCATCAAACAAATCCTTGAGCGTTCTAATAGCTCGGATCCGCAAAGCGATTAGACACTTTGATATGGTTAATTTCTACCACATCCATCGAGAGTTAAATGGTAAAGCAAATAAATATGCAAAAGAAGCTTCTTTCTTTAGTCCAGGCCAATGTTATAAAAACGGGAAGATGGGGTTCTCCCCCATCCTTTAATAGTTGTCATCTCATTGCATTTAAGAGCCACAAGGGGTGGGCTTGTGTTCATAAGGGTTGGCAGGTGCACTAGGAAGCCCACACAAACAAATTACATTGGGTCTTGCAGCAAAAAATCAATGCGGCGGGATGATGGAACAGTTGGCTTATGAGAATAATCAAGGAGAGAGGTTCATTGTTAGTGGATCAGGGTGGGAGCAGGATTAGTTGCGCTCTATGCTGGTGAAGTGAGGGGAATATAGTGAGATAGGTGGTTGTATATGTGTTGGAAACACCAGGATGTTAGGTGATGCTTGGACCATGAGGGTGGAGACAGAGGCGAAGATGAAAACCTTTTCTTTGATGTCAAGAAGCTCGTTATCCATTATCGAAGTGATCTTGGGATCCTGGATGACCTCTCTGGCAGATCCTTCCAGTGATGTCTATGGTCTTGGTGATCGTCTAGTGGAATTTTCCTTGATGTTTCCTTGCCTAGTTTTCAATAGAGTTGTCTTTAGCTCCTTTGTGGCATCAGGTATCTGGGTTTTTTGGGGGGAGGAAACAATATGGGCAATGTGGATTGGAGAGATAAAGAAGGTCTTGAGGTGCCACAAGGAGCTTATTCAGGCCAATGGCGACATTTCTTGGAAAATTTCCACAAAGGTGAATGAAAGTGAACACATCAACTCTATCAACATTACAAAAATTATGCATCTCCTTTAGCAACAATCACAAAAGATAAAGGTTTTAGAGGCAGAACGTCAGTTCCTTAGATCTTGTACTTATCCACAGCAAGCGGAATTCACTTCCCTAGATCTCAACAATCAAGTGACCCGAAATTTGCAGTAGGGTGGTGCTCAGGAAGACTTTGTCGGACAACTAATCGATCCTATGGATGTTGAAGAAACTGGCTCCCCCCTCAGCAAAGGAGCAAGGAATTCAGGACAACGCTGTCCCCTGATTGGTAGATGTTTTACAGAGTTATCTTTTTGTTAAATTAGTTTATCAAGGTTGTAACATGTAGCAATGTATGGAAATTTTGTAACTGAAAGCTTATAGATTTCTATATTTCTAGATTAGAAAATTGGTCAGATACAGAATAGAGAAATGAAGATATGTAATTTTGTTATCTACTTTTGTATAGTTTTTTTTAAATTAATTTAATTTTTTTTTGGTTATATATAATAATAATAATAATCTGTTTTTAAGGTTATGGCCAGTAAAGTCTACTAAGGTATACATACCCTACCTCCCTCTGGATTTGAACCCGTGACCTCTTAAGAGGAAACACATGTTCTTAACCATATAATTTTATATCATATTTTTAACAGAGTTATTTTTTTGTTAAATTGATTTATCAAGGTTGTAACACGGAGCAATGTATGGAAATTTTGTAACTGAAAGCTTATAGATCTCTATATTTCTAGATTAGCAAATTGTTTATATCATATTCTTAACAGAGTTTTTTTTTGTTAAATTAGTTTATCAAGGTTGTAACATGTAGCCATGTATGGAAATTTTGTAACTCAAAGCTTATAGATCTCTATATTTCTAGATTAGAAAATTGCTCAGATACTTAATGGAGTTGTTTCTTTACTTGGAGTCCTTTTGTTGGTTTGATCGTCAACAGTTTGATGATTTTCATTAACCTTCTCACATCAACTATTCAATACCTTCCTTGAATATGCTCCTTGATCTTTATACATCCTCCTTGTGATAATCATTTGAAATGAAAAATCACATCCTTGCTTGAAAATACTTGATGAGTAACTAGATCGTACATCTTGTAGGCTTTATGATCATAACAATAACCAGTGAAATGTCACTAGTTTTGTATCAAGTTTCCTCCTCATTTCTTTTGAAATATGAGAAAATGTTCTACATCCAAATATTCTCAAATGATTCACAAATAGTTTACAACCAAAAAACGATTCATAAGGAGTTTTAAATTACAGGAACTTAATTGAAGTCCTATTTTGTAAGCGCATAATTGTACTTAAAACTTCAACCCATAGAATGTTAGGGATATTTTTACTCTTCAACATTCTCCAAGTACATTCAACTAGCATCCCAATCTTTCTCTTAGCCACCCCATTTTGTTGAGCAGTATATGGAATTGTGCATTGTTCTAGTATACCATTTTATTTACAATACTTTACAAATTCATTTGAATTGTACATTCCCCATCCATCTAATCAAAAAATATTGATATGCTTACATGTTAGGGACCTAACCCCCTAATCCCTCACATAGGTAGAATAATATATCTCCATGTAATAAAGGTTGATATTAGTTAATACGGCCTATTTAATAAATTGAAACAAGTCAATGTAAGAAGACCTAACAAAAACTTCTGCTTCTAGAAGGATCTTCCTCTAGAATGATATTTAGAAGATAGAATTAGTATAAATAAGAGTATGAGACATGAGACGTTTTGTCTTGAGAATTATTGTAATAGAGCATTTCTCTACTAGAGGTTTCCCCCCTGAAGAGGCAAGTGAACATTGTTTCCTATAGATAAATATATTATTTTGGTGATGTGGTTTCATATATTATGTTGTTTTGTTGTTGTTCTCTACAATATTTTTTTTCTGCTATTATACTAGATCTGGCACCTTACAAGTGGTCTCATAGTTCTTTCCTTGGAAAGAATTGTGCCCTTAATTTTTTTTGGGGTAGAGACATATTTTGGCGTCTTAAAACTACAGAGATTTGTTGTTCAACGCATAAATCCACATTCGAGGAAGCATACACATAGGAAATACAAGAGGCACTTAAGCTAACATTGTTGGACACCCTTGTAACCCCTGTTGGTACCCCTTCAAGTGGTAGTGCATCAGACAACACCTGTATACAGGTTGGCCTAGATATCCTGAACCCTCCATAGATCAATCGATTGGCCACCTAACTACTATAGTTCCATCAAGAACAACACTCGGGAATATACTCTCTAGTACCTGGGTAATCGAGTAGTACGGTTAAGGGTACGGTCTAAACTCCTTAGTTGGTGCCCTGAGATATTGGGTTGAGTACTACTGTTCGACCCCGCACATATATCAGAGAGCTATAACACATGGAAAATCCTTGTCTATCGGAACCCTGACAAAACCATAACCCTTGGGATGGAAACATAAGAAACAAAGAACATACAAGATTTTTTGGCGCATAACCTTGCCTCCTACATTCTAGTTGTAAAATTAGTACATATTTTTCCTGTTAACAAGTGGGGTATTTTGACACTGCAGTATTATTCAGATCGGAGTATAACTCTGCAGGAGTAAAAATAAATAAATAAATAAGTATGGGGCCTATCGACACCCTTATTTGAGACCTATCCCATTAGAATCCTATTTTCATCTTGATCGCAATGATACCTATAAGCCTTGTTTTTCCATGGACCCACCCACCCTTTTCAAAAACCTTTCTTTCCCACCTCTTCCTGTGTTTTCCCCTCAGCATGGCCAACACTTGCAACCAAGACATTGAAAACCACATCGCTACCCACATTGAGTCCAAAATGGACTACATGAAAGAGGAACTAAAGAAGGACATCAATTCCCACCTTGCCAACTAGCTTGCATCACACCTTGATTCTCAACTTGGATCATTTGCTGCCAAGGTCTTGGAAAAACTATCAATTCCTAGAATCCATTCCTCATCTGAACAACCTTCTAACCTCGAAGGTATAGCTTCCTCCACTTCCCAACAGTTTCAGTACAACCCTTTTCATATCTACGTCTGCCACGAGTGGAGGTGAACATGTTTGATGGCTCAAATCCCACTGGTTGGGTCACTCAAATGGAACATTACTTCTCCTTGCATGGAATTGCTAATGACTTGGCCAAACTTCGTTACAGTGTCCTTTATTTGGATCTTGAATGTTGGCAATGGTGGCAATGTCATCGAAAATCATGCCAAGGATATGTTGCTTGGACATATTTTATGGCTAAACTTTATGAACGCTTTAACACCGACACACACTCCTTGTTTTGTTTGACCAAATTGAAACATTCAAGTATCATGGAAACATTTATCGCTACATTTGAGCAATTGGATTTCAGAACAAAGGGCATGCCTGATAATGTTTTTCGAGAATGATTTATGAGTGGCCTCAAGGATGAAATCTGAGTCCAAGTCCTCACGAATCGCCCCCAAACTTGGTTGGAAGCTACTCAACGTGCCAAGGAAGCACAACAAGTTTATTTTTTCCAACAACAAAAACCTTCTTTCCCTCCTCTCCCTCTCCCTGCCACTCCTACTCCTGATCCCACCCATCTCAAGATCCAAAAATAAACCACGACATAAATGGTTGAACGCCAACTCAAGGGTTTTTTCTATAATTGTGATGGAAAATATTTTTCGGGGCACAAGTGTAAGGAACAAAATTTGTTTATGGCCATCTCTGAGGATGTTTCTAATGAAGAGGTTAAGGCTTCTCCTGCAGTAGAGATACCTGAGCCAACTACTCTCGCTCGACCATCTGATCCACCTAAAATTGAACCGGTCATTTCATTGAATTCAATCACTGGCTTCTCTGCTCCCCAAACACTCAAGCTAATTGGCTACATTAAAAACCAGAAGGTCATCATCCTAATTGATAGTGGTAGCACTCATAATTTTATTCATCATCACATTTCTCAAGAAACCCATTGGTGCTATATCCATGCAGTCAAAAAATTTCAAATCATGATTGCAAATGGAGGTTCCATGAAATGTGGGAGGCGTTGTGAAAATGTGTCTCCAAATTGGCCATTATAGCCTGAAATATCACATGTTCTCTATTGACATGGGTGGTTGTGAAATTGTGTTAGGTGTGAAATGGTTATGCACTCTAGGTCTCATCCTCATGGATTTTAAGGAATTAACTATGCAATTTCAAAAGGATGGCCAGCAGTATAATTTCCAAGGCATTACAGTAGGCTCCCCTTTTACCAGTAATTTTTGGAAAAAAAAATTCCGTCTCCAGGGCACCCAATTGCATCTCAGCACCACTTATCATCCCTAGACTGATGGCGAAACCGAAGTTGTCAACAAGTGTTTGAAAACCTATTTGAGGTGTTTTACATCTGAATAACAAAATCAGTGGGCTTAGTGGTTACCCCTAGATGAATGGTGGTACAACACATCTTACCATAAAAATACTCACATGACTCCTTTTGTAGCAGTATATGGACAAAATCCATCGTCGGTTGTCTCCTACATTCCAAGTGTATCGAAGATTCAAGAGGTTGACAACAATTTACAGTTTGTGAGGCCATTCTCTGCAACCTCAAAACAAATTTGGCCATTGCTCAGAATCACATGAATAAACAAGAAGATCAAGGTTGTTTCGAATGAAGATTTGTTGAAGGGGACTAGGTGTTTCTTCGTATGCAACCCTATAAGTAGAATTCACTCAAAGTTTACCACTGTTAGAAAATTGCTCCCACTTTTATGGTCCTTGTACAATTATCAAGAAAGTGGGGCAAGTGGCTTACCAATTATATTTTCTAGACATTCTAAGCTCCATCATGTTTTTCATGTCGCATGCTTAAAGAAGGTGATTGGTACTAAGTTCCAAAATCAAACCATTCTCCATGAGTTGGATGAAGAAGGTTCCATTTAGTTGTATCCACAAGCAGTCTTGGACCAACACAAGTGTTGTCTTCGTTAGCGCACCATCAAGGAAGTGTTAGTGCAGTGGAAATATACAACTCCAGAAGAGGCCACCTAGGAGCCAACCACCATGCTGCAATAGTTTCCTCATCTCAACCCTTGAGGACAAGGATTTTTTCAAGGGGGGGCGGGGGGGGGGGACCTAACCTCCCTAATCTCTCACGTAGGTAGAATAATATATTTCCATGTATTCAAGGCTGACATTAGTTAATAAGGCCTCTTTAATAAATTGGAATAAGTCAATGTAAGAAGACCTAATAGAAGATTATGTTTCTAGAAGGATCTTCCTCTAGAACGATCTTTAGAAGATAGAATTAGTATAAATAAGAGTAAGATACATGAGAAGTTTTGTCTTAAGAATTATTGTAATAGAGAGTTGCTCTGCTGGAGGTTTCCTCCTCGAAGAGGAAAGTGAAAATTGTTTCCTATCAATAAAGGTATTATTTTGGTGTTGTGGTTTCATATATTGTGTTGTTCCACTGTTATTCTCTACAATATTTGTGTTTTCTACTATTATAATAGATTTAGTACCTTACATTACATGCTTGTTTTTCAATCATGGATCTAAATTCTTTGAAATACTCAAATACGTGACTCTTCTTTCTAATGAAGTACACCCATGTATAATGAGCGTTATCATCAACAAATATCATGAAGTAAGATGCTCTACTAAGTGACCTAGTTTGCATAGGCCCATACATCAAAATGCACTAGCGTAAGAAGGTCTTTCTTTATTCTATATGTCCTCACTGGAAGTTCATTTCTATGTTGTTTTCTTAATGTAGACCCTTCACATTCTTGAAAACAAGAATACCCTTCACCATATCCTTACTTTGCAACAAAGCAAGATTTTTGAAATTTAAATGACCATACCCAAGTGTCAAAATCCCCTTTGCAGATACACTAGTGGATGTTATTTCTTGATGGCTTACAATAGTGGTTTCAAGCTTGTAAATGAATCCCGTTGTGACTTTTTCTCCAATGACCTTGTTGCTACCAAACATGTACTCCACAAGGAAACCTGTATTTACAAATTCAATCTTTATTTCTTGATAAGCAATTGTTGAAACAAAGTATACTTTTTTCTTGATTCTAAGTACATACATCACATTTTCAATTTGTTTTACACACCCATTTGGTAATTGCACACATATATTACCACATCGTTTTATTTCATGAGATCTATTGTCTCCTTAAGTAATTTTTTTCAGTATCAGTTCTCTCATCAAGACTATAAAACCAATCTTTGTTACACACCATATAAAGTGAGCTCCCAAATCAACAAACTAAGTGTTACACTTGTCTATTCTTGCAAATAAAGCTACATTTGAAATGAATAACTTCAAATCATTTTTTACTTGACCTTTTTTCATCAATGAAATTTCCTTCTTCTCTTCTATATTTTGGGCGAGAAAGAACCGCCTTTAGGCTTAGCTCATCAGTGGAAAGAATTGAATCCAATCCTACTCGAATCCAAGCTCCTACCCCCTCCCCGAATCCAATCAGGCAGGCGAAGGGAGGGTTGGTACATATTCCCTGCAATATTTTTCATAATGTCCAGGTTTACCACAATAAAAACAGTTAACTTCCTTTTGGACATATTTGTTTGGTCTTTTTGATGATGCTCCTTCTTGTTATGACTTTGATTGTGATCTCTCTCCTTTATTATTTATCCATGTCTTTCTCTTGCAGTATTTTGCATAATGTCCAGGTTTACCACAATAACAATACTTAACTTCCTTTTGGACATAGTTGTTTAGTCTTTTTGATGATGCTCCTTCTTGTTGTGACTTTGATTCTTATCTCTCTCCTTTATTTTTCATCCATGTCTTTCCCTTGAACACCTGCTTTCCTTTGGTCATAAATGTCAAATTTTTAGAATACTATGTGTTTTTAATGTTTTTCCTCCTCTTTTCTTCTTACAAGAGAATACTTGTCAAGTCATCAATAGATGGAACCTTTTTCCTAACTAAAAGACAAGTGATAAAAACTTGGTATTATGAGAACATCCCATTTAAAGTAACAATAACCTAATTATTATCATTATTTTCTTATGTCACCAAGTTTGTCTCCCAACTCTTTTACTTTAGATAAGTAAGCATTGATACTTTCATTATGTTCCAACTTAACTGAAAGAAGCTTACTTTTAGGAAATAGAATTCTATTTGAATTTTGCATTTCATACAAATTCTTTAACATAGTCCATGTTTCCTTGAAATTTTTTTATGTAAGGAACTATGTTATCTTTCAAAGACATTCTTAATAGAACTTACATGTGTAATATAACTTGTGATTGCAACTTGAAGATTAGTTAGTTTGATTTCATCATTACTTACAATAGAACAACTATTGTAACCTTCCATTTAATTTTACATCTTAAATTCCTATTTCACATAATTTAATTCATCTAATTTACTAGCTTCATTTAGATAGGAATCTCTTAAATTTGACATGGCTAATAAATATGTAAAAAAATAAAGGACCAACAACACAATGATTTTCCTAAGTAAGTGCTTGAATCACACTCACAAGCACAATTGCAACTCCTCAATTAGAAATCTGTAACTCTTGAAAATTTTGTACTAAGAACATCTATCACGTCATGCCCTCCTTCTACAAGAAATCTGTTGAAGCACCTTTTCTTTGGCTATACAAAAACAAAACAATTCAACAATTTTGAATACTCAAACCATGTTTCATATCATATATTTACACACAACAAATATTTATCACATATCACATACATGAATGAATTTTGTTTATTAATTTTGATAAAAAATCAATTTTTCAGATTAACATTTTCTCCATTCATCTGGAATTTTGTAAAAAGACACTGGAATTTTGTAAAAAGACATGTTTCCATATCTCATATCAGACATTTACACACAACAAATATTTATCACATATCACATACAAAAATACAAAAACAAAAATTCATGTTTCCAATCTCATATCATACATTATCACATATCACATACATGAGTGAATTATGTTCATTGATTTTATAAGAAATCAATATCTCAGGTTAACATTATCTCCATTCACCCAACAACCTTTTCAGTATGAACCTTTTATATATATATATATATATATATATATATATATATATATATATATATACTTTTTGTAAGAAGAGATGTTTTAGTCTTAACTTTTAGCTTTATGTAATTTGACTATGCAGTGGGTATATGGCACCAGAATATGCCATGCAAGGCCAACTATCTGTTAAGGCCGACGTCTATAGCTTCGGTGTTCTTCTTCTCGAGCTTTTGAGTGGAAGAAGGAACATGGATCTGAATCTATCACACGAAATGCAAAGCCTTTTAGCATGGGTAAGATGGTGCTTCCATTCTATTTCGAACCATCCAAATCGTGATATTTAGTTCGATCTATAAATTGTTTAGCTAAGTATGAGATTAGGGCTCTGATTAGTGCTGATTTACAGTCATACGAATATAGTAACGTGTCGCCATAATAGGGTTGATCTTATATTTGGATCTCTCATCCAAGAAAATATTTCATCCTTGCATTAAACAAAAGAAACAAAAGGCCGATCTCATCGATGCCCTCCGACATTTCATTTATAAAATTGACGTTCCCTTCGATTATGCTGCAGGAATGGGAATTATACAATTGACGTTCCCTTCGATTATGCTGCAGGTATGGGAATTATACAAATGTGGAAATGTGGCTGAGATTATTGATCCAGCAATCATCGGAACTTGCGATCAGAATCAAGCGCTGAGATGCATTCATGTTGGTCTTTTGTGTACGGAAGAGGACACGTTACTTCGTCCATCAATGTCTACAGTGAATTTGATGCTTTCAAGGCATTCTGCGACGTTACCGGATCCCACAAAGCCGGCTTTTGTGAAGGTTCCCCGAAAAACCATGTCTGGACATCATTCCGCCCTGCAAAATGAAAATGATCTCGGCTTGTCACTCTATTCCTCTTTTGCAGCAACATCTTCATCGGCTTCTTCCTATACTCCCCAGCTCATGCCATCTGACGCCGATGCTTCCATTACTGTCTTGGTACCGAGGTAATCCATTTCCAGAACTCCTTTGGACTCGAATATAATACCTATGTTCCACTGTCACATAATTTCTCTCTAATGAACCAAAATGTCGAGTTTAATATTATTACATAAAAAACGAGCGTCACTACTAGGGCGCTCCTTTGTTGCTTTCCAATAGAAAGTACATTAAGAGTAAAAATTCAGGAAGCTGATATTAATTTATGTTTTTTTTTTAATGAGGAAATAACAGTTGTCCCTGCTATTCAATTTTGAATCAAAGGCAACTTTCCAATATATATATGATCGAAGCTATTACAACATATTCATTATGAGCTTTATTCATGTTGTTAAGAGAATTGAACTCTGGTGGAGAGGATAACAATCATTCCTTACAACCATCCAACCTACACCCAATTAACATATCAATTCATGATTATAATGCTACAAACTCTCTCTCTTAATTACCATTAAGAACTTAACTAATTATCATATTTTACCATGACCGCAGATGGACTATTAAATAACAGAAAATGAGAATAATTAAATGAAAATTGATTGAAACATTTTTAGAATTTTCATGTCTAAATAGGCTTTTAGAATTTTCATGTCTACAAATTTACAATTGGCAATTGAGAATTGAACTTGAGATCTGTTTTACAAATTTCTTTTCATTTACATTGAACATGCCAATCGGTTTACACCCATCATGACATGTTAGATAAAATATTAATAACAAACAAATATTTTAATATTCACTATAAATAAAACATTTCAATATTCCTTTAATATTTAATATGGAATTGACATAAAATATTGCAATGTCCATCTTAATTAAAATATTTCAATATCAACTTTATATATATACATAAAGAAATTAAAAGTAAAAAGTTTTTTATTATGTTGAGATGGAGATGAGAAGTATTTAAAAAATGTATTAATAACAAATCAAAAATTTAATGACTAACATAAAAAATATATATATTTCAGTGTCCACCTTAAGTAAAATATTCATCTCTGTCTTTTTTTCACTCTCTCTATGTATAAAGCAATTGAAAGTAAAAAAAATTGTTCTCTATATAAAGTAAATGAAAGTAAAAAAAATCTTCACTATATATAAAGACATAGAAAGTAAAAAATTACTATTGTGCTTTCTATAACCTAGGATAAGAGAATTGTGTAACTCCTTTTGTACTAGACATGTGGCATTCAATAAAAATATAAATTTAATAAAAAAATAATAACAAATTATTTCAATTTCTACCATAATTAAAATATTTCAATGTTAACCATACCACTTTAAGTAAAATATTTCATAT
>ML778223.1:836304-849815 GCA_009831015.1 Picea engelmannii
TATATATATATATATATATATATATATATATATATATATATATATATATATATAATTGAAGGTTGATCATATATATATATAATTGAAAGTAAAAATAAATCATATGTTAAACATTTATGTGGTGTGCTATGAACACTTTAATTTTGTTTGTATTTAATGTGGAGTTGACATGTGAAATTGAAAAAAAAATATTAATAACAAAAAACTATTTTGATGTTCATCATAAATAAAATTATTCAATATCAGTTTTAAATACAATATTTCAATATCAACTTTATGTAAAATATTAATATATCATTATACTAATACTATAAAATGATTTGGCACATTGTTTTCAACTTTATATTGAAAACTATTTTGATGCATTAATTTTTAATGATATAATGCAAAACTATTTAGTACATTGAATTCATTGGTAATACACTTCAAAACAAACAAGAGGATATCAATATTAGTATGTCAAAGGTGAGGGTGAATTAGATTAAGTATTGATATCAAACAACATAGAATAAAAGACAATTTGAAATATGAAAAACATAATCTCAAAAAACCTAAAATAATGAAAATAAAATAAAATGAATGTGAGTTTTGACTATAGTGGAAGCAATTATGAATTGCTAGAAAAATCCACAATAGTCAACTTTTAGGATCACCAACTGGATCCAACCAAGTAAATCCATCCATCCATCATAAGGACAAAAGTGTTGAATATGAGAAGAGCTTAGTAAGTACACAAATACAAATACAATAGAGAGCAAGAACCCCAAAAGAGACATAACAAAAACCCTAAAAATAACCTAACTTAATAATAATATAAAAACACAAAGGTAGTTAATAATTAATACTGTAAACCAACCCAAACATTATTTAGTTTGGCTTTTTTAATAATAGTTTTATTACATAGTATGGTTTATAATATTAATTATTTCCCCATTATAATTTTATTAATAATGTATCTATGTTTGGGAAGTTACCTTTTTGAAACCCTTGACTAGCCTTCTGTGTCGCACTCAGATAACAAGACCATGTTCTTGCTAGTACGTGCCCTACTAGTTGTTGATTTCCCCACTCAACAAAAAAAAATAGTGTATCTATATTTTTATATTATTATTAAGTTAAATTATTTTTAGGGGTTTTGTTTAGTTTTCTATTTTTCATGTATGTATGTTTCTACCTATTAATTTTTCTTCATGATGGATCTAGTTGGCAATCCTAAGAAATTCAAGATAAATATTGTGAACAAAATGAATGTGATTAGAATGAGAATAAAATATCCACACATATTAAAAAATAAAATGTGAATATAATGCATTGCAATATATTAACATATATTTTGTCGAATGGGGTATATGTCGTCATGATGGACCACATCCACATGGCTAGATTGAATCCCTACACGATAGATGCATACAAGTGTACAAGTGATAACATGCAGGGACAGGTGGTGGCTATGTTGCTTGTCCTCGAAGTTTGTCTAGTTAATTGACATTATGTGGGGAAGATGGAGTAGACTCGTGGGAATTATGGAAAAACATGAGAGTAGTAGGGGAGAACCAAGTGACATTAGTCCACATTCATTCTTGGTGATGTCGAAGTATCTGAAAGGGAAGTGGAGCCATCATGGTGGTGATGGTTGCAGTGTGAAGGTTGGTACTAATCAGGCTTCCATGATGGTGCTCAAGATCAGTAGTAGCGACAGACAAATAATTAAAAAGAGAACTGCTAAAGGTGACAATGTTGCATGGGTCATTTCTTTGAGTTTTCTTTTGGTTTCATTGACCATTGGTTGAGGGAGTGAACAATTGTATGGGAAAACACCTCTGCTCACAATTAGTTTGTGGGGATTTTGTCATTCTGATAGCATGGTTTGGGACATGGCTCACCTAGGGAGCATAAAAAGAAAAGATCGTAGGGGAGGGAGGCACGATAAGGAAGCTTCTACCTCTCAGGGCTCGACAAACTCCACATAGGCGGTTAGGGATGCTTGGGTAGTAGGGAATAGGTTTGTCGAGTTGTTCTCCGTTGAAGAGAAAAAGGAGCTAGAGGAGGTTGAGGAGTAGGTTTGCTAGCAGAGGAGGGAGATTTCAGACACAGAGGTTCAGGACAAAGTTGAAAAATGGGTTGAAGACCCTTTCTACGCCATAAGGAGAGAAACCAAATACTTCAGGCTTGTGTAAACCTATTGTTTGGTGAAGGATATCATTGGGTAGGCCCTACATAAGATGAGGAGAGAGCACACAGACATACTCCATGCCATACACATCTTTAAGGGAAATATTGAATTGTTCTGTTGATCTTACCATGGTATCAGTTTCACAGTCACCTCGACATCTCAAGAGAAGGAGAGGAAGGAGTGCAACAGTACTATGACGTAAATCCCCCCAGGATGGATCAACTTCCCTATTGATGTAGATGAGGCTCAAAAGGAGTTTGATGTGCCTGCACGATAAGGGTTTTCATCCCCAACTAAGGTCCACCTGCTAAAGAAAGAGCCAAGTTAACTGGGCTTTGTTTATGTTGAATCAAAATTATCTTTATAATATTTTTTGTTTGTTTGTTTTAAATTGGTTTCTAGACTGGATCATATGAACCAATCAATGGTACTTAGTTAGGTTTATTTATGGCCATAGGCCCTAGGATCTAGAACTATTGTCTTATATATGTTTTTCTATGGTCAAGATATTGGGTTTGGTTTCCGTCTAAGGAAGACCCCCATGTGTCCACCTATATCTTTTTGTGAATATAATAAAATTGTATCATATATATATATATATATATATATATATATATATATATATATATATATATTATCAAACTTAATTTTGAGTTTTTAAGCAATTGCAACTAGGTTAGATCCATCTTAACTTTAGAATTGTCATATGTCTAGGGGATCAAATCCCTCAAAGTGAACAAAAAGATTTTTAATCTAGAAACAAATTTCACCTTGAGAGATTTAACCCCCTCTATGCATCATGGATCTCAAGATAAGATGAAACTACATTAGTGTTAACTATGTTGTCATTCAACAAATGAAAATGATATGTTATCAATTGCATGTCAGTTCAAGTTCAAAGAATAATGTTTAAGTGGATCAGTATTATTTGAAATCACACCATACAAGACCACAAAATAATTCACCTCAATATTAAAATTCTAATCATACTTTAAGAGTAATTGCAAACTATTTTTCACTATTAATATAGATAATTTGTGTCAATTTCATCGTATATCTCATCTATATGTCTAATAAATGTTTTTTTTTTGGTAAATAAAAGTTCAGAACCTTGTATTAATAATGACCATATGCTATACAATGATAGGTGTTAGCCACTTGTTCCAGCATAAGAGGGAAACCAGAACAGGTGGCTACAAGATGTTCAAAAATTGACATGTTCTTCTGAGCTCTAGCCTTGCTGAAACTAAAATGCTTACACAAAAAAATACAATGTGTCTGCGAAATAAAAAATATGCAGACTATGTTTTGCAATCTTCCTCTAATTCTTCTAAGGCTAGCTATATATAGAGCCACCATGACTAAAACTACACATACATAGTAATAAAAATTGCTAAAACATTTATCTTGTTGTCGTAGTATATTAGACCACCGATTCTGCAACTAAAAATACAAAAAAATTGAAACCTAGGGGCCTCAATCCATAGCTGGGCCTGGTTGTCCATGTATAGTGTAGGCTGGGGTGAACCGTTGACTGCAAGTCGAGCATCTAGCGCGTGCAGGAGCATTTGTGAGCGCATCAAACAGAATATCCATCCGTTGGCTGAGGACGCTCTGTGAATGCGCCTTGTCATCCTTCTTTTTTCTGATCTCGAAGAGGAATTTTAGGTGCTCTTCTATGAGACGGTTGACAAAATGATGAGGCTAATCCTCCTCCTCCTTTCCAGTCTCATTGTCTGTCCCTGTGTTGAAATCCTTGCCTATACCTGCAATGTTTTCTAGCTGTCAACTTGGAGGAATCTCCTCTTCCACCTTGCAGCTTCCATCCCCATAATAGGGGTCACCTGGCTTAATGTTGGGGGGGAATAAGTTGGTTTCCGGAGTGTGACGCGCATGCAAGGGTGGCTCCTCCTCTTTAACTTCGATCGGACTATGAAGCAGTGGTGGTGACGGGGGAAAGTGAGTCGTGGAGGAGGTCGCCTCCAATTTGACCAGGCTAGCTCCATAGAACTGGAGAGGAGCCGACTGCATCCTCTGGGAGGAGTGGTGGGCACTGACAAAGTGGGCTATGAGCACTCTTTGAGAGGGGGTAAGCCTATTGGCCCGAGCACCCCTCTTGGGCTTTTCGCGCTCCCGAGGCATGGTGGGGGGATGAGGAGATGGAGGAAGGAAGGAAAGAAGGTTGGGGGAAGAAGCAGGAAGCGATGGAGGGAAACGAAGGAGCCGATATGGAGGGTGGAGTGGAGAGGATGCCACTAGTTCGTGAGAAGAAATTGCAGAGAGCAATGGTGCAATCGTTTTCATGAGAGTTGAGGAGCGTAGCAGGGGGAGTGCACTAGGGAGGGAATGGGATGGAATGAGCCTGGTTGCCCCGCTTAACCCGATAGAAGTCGACAGTGACCTCTGCATCCATGATTGAAGTATGAATTGAATACTGCGTCCTTCTGGTACGCCCTACCTAGCTGGTTCGCTCGCCCAATTCCCCAGCCAGGCGCACTAACATAACTCCTCTCATGGTGTGATCCATGGATGAATTAATGGGCAAGGGTTGGTGGCTGGGGTTAATAACTCCCTCAACTGCCCTATTCCAGTTGTCCTCCAGCTCTCGCCAAGTGGCACCCCATCCGGGTTATATGTCTAATAAATATTATGTATTTGGCTAGGCTATTTATATTTTTATTAATTAGTTAAAAAAAATCCATTATAAATTTATATATTAAATTTTTAATTAGATTTAATTTAAATGGTTATGGGTAAAATGTTATTTTTTACATTCATATATTTGTAAGTGATATATTAACTTTACAATGAATATATTTATATAATGGTTTTGAGTCTAGTTATTGACTTATTTACTGTTATTAAAAATTTAAATATTATTTTTAAAATGAAAAAAGTATATAATTTTTTTCCAAAATATTATTTACAAATAAAAATATATAAAATTATAAAAATATTAAATAAAATATTTTGAAAAAAATATAAATTATAATAATAATAACTACTACAACTATATTAATTATTTTTTTAATTAATAAATTAAAATATAATAAAATATAACTTTGTATAAATAGATTTAACATCTTGAAAAACTTTAGAAACACTTGAATTATAGAAATTCAATTACTCAAATCTAAAATTACAATAATTTTTAATCTATTTCCAACCAAATTTATCAAAAAATATATCCATAAAAACATCAAAGAAATCGAATGTTTACACAACAAGATAAAATATTTAATTTAAATTTAAAACAATAAAAATAAATCCGTGATCACTTTTTTACTGAAAATTGAACATCGACTTCCTCACCTATCAGCGTTCAAATTGAAATGGATATTGAATTAAGGTATTATTGTTTTGGCGTTTTCATGATTGGAGAATTCCTAACCTTAATGTAATATAAATTGAATTAATCTTAATGTATTATAAATTGAATTGGGTTAAAAAAATCATTTTTTAATAAAGAATGATTTAGATTGATTATATAAATATAGTTTATTGTTTTTTTAAATTTTTGCTAGTTTGTCCGTGATTTTGTGATTTAATATCAAGGAGTGTCATATATTGTACTACACCTCCACACTTATCGATTTTTTTTTAAATTTTAAAAGAATTAAGAGATATTTTTCACCTTGAAAAATAGTATTTTTAATAAATTTATTATTATAAATTAATGTGTTTAATATATGGAAATTTAAATCAAGTATCTTTTAAAATAAAATTAACCAAATATTTAATAATATTTATTTTTTTTGTAAGTGAGTGTAGGAATCCATATTACTGGAAATATTATGATATAAAAATTGGGGATCTTGGTCTGTCTAGAAGGAAACCAGACCATGGGGTCCCTAGTTGCGCTATTTGATAATAACAAGGGATGGTGTTGGTCTGCCACCAAGGGAAACCAGACCAGACCTTCCATATTCAGTTTGAGAAAAAAACACATGTATAAAAGAAGAGACTAAAACATCCCTCTAAACTAGAGCGTGGAAGATATCTGAGCTAACCTGACAAAGCCTGACATTACTGCCTATAGACTACCAAATCATTAAGTAAGAACTATGAAGTGTTTCAGCACCTGGGGGTGCTCCTTCCCGCCATCCGCTTGGCTCTTGTTATCTTCCTTTTGGGAGGTCGTGCAAGTCTTCATGATTTGAGCTGGCGCACCGTGTCCATCGGCAGGCATGATGTCCATGTGATGGACATAGCGTAGGTAGAGGTGGAACTGGGCTGCCAACTGTTCCAGCTTGCATTTTTGGTCCTTCTCGACCTCTACTAACAATTTGGTAATAGTTTCCAGACTATTGATGCGACACATGATCTTGTCCAACATTGTCTTGTTTTCCCTATTATCATCATGCCTAGCTTCTTCCCTTTCTGAACTCACTTTCCCAATCATCATCTTGGTTAGCCAAGCCATCTCCATCATTTTTTGGTAGAGGGTTTCCTTGGGTTGCATGGCCCCCAGATCAGTTACCCAATCTGCTTTCTGTACCAATGCATCCCACGCTTTACCTTTGCGCTTGTCCTTTAGTTTATTTTCCCATCGGGTGATGGTCGCCTTCCCCTTCGGCGCAACTAGAGTTTGGAAGGTGCCCTCTGCATCTTTCGTTGCCCGCTCCATTCTTGTTAAGTGTCGCGAATTGTTCGGGACTTCCTTCCCAGGGGAGTTTCTTTTCCTGTGCATTTTCTTTAGTTGCGCCATCCCGCTTTTCCTGCCGCAACTCCTATTCTGGTTCCTTGGCCTATGCCTCTCTCCATAGGTATTCTTACTTTCCCTTCCCTTGACTCTGTAATAATCCCTGTTGTTGCGCTCCTTCTGATTGCATCTATTTCTGCTGTCCCTCTTCTTATTAACCTTTCCCCTCTGTGAGCCCGTCCTTTTAGTCTTGGTTTGCCCGTGGTGGTGAGCGCTTCCATCAATTTTCCTGTTACGGCTCGTATGATCATGATGGGTAGTCCTTTGTCCTTGTGTGATCATTGCCCTTGATTGCTTGTGAAAAGGTAAGCAAGCTTGGCCCAGTTAAGCTTTGTTCCGCGACTAGACCACATCCTTTCTCGAGTTTGAGCACAAGAATTGACCTTCATTGCAAGAACGAATTTACCATCCAGCCGCCTCCGTCGACCTTAAAAGGTAAGCGGGTTTGGCCCAGTTAAGCTTTGTTCTACGACTAGACCATGTCCTTGCTCGAGTTTGAGCACAAGACCCGACCTTTGTTGCAAGAACGACTTTACCATCCAGCCGCCTCCGTCGACCTTAAAAGGTAAGCAGGCTTGGCCCAATTAAGCTTTGTTCCACGACTAGACCACGTCCTTGCTCGAGTTTGAGCACAAAACCTGACCTTCGTTGCAAGAACAATTTTACCATCCAGTCACCTCCACCGACCTTAAATACTCATTAATATTAATAAAAATTAATTGTTCTAATTTTTTAAACTCTACTAACTTATTTCAAAACAAAGAAAAAAAACATGTAACCAAATATTCCATACTTACATATGTCTTTACATTATAAAGGTTAATTTGGAATTTGGTGATAGTGATGTGTTTATATTAGCCCAATAATATAGTTGTAAAAAAGTTATCCTTCGCATACGAAGACACTTCATTGAGTTCAAGATGGTTTGTTTCAAATAAGGAGTTTAAATAGTTGAACAAAATGTGGTTTTATGAAACTTCTTATAAGTTACAAGTTTTTGCATACTTGGTAATTTTACAAGTACAATGTGAGTAATTTGCGACAACACAAGTAAAAAAAAATTGTAGTGACATTTATTATAATAAGTCATATATTATAATATTTGAATACATAATAAATAAAGTTGTTATAAATTATTAAAATAAATTAGNATATATATATATATATATATATATATATATATATATATATATATATATATATATCACTAGTTTAGTTTATGACTATTTTAATATAAATAAATAATATTTATTATTGTTTGATTTAATTATAGTATTATACTACCATTATAGCAGGCTCTATCATTTAGGATATGATAAATGTTGAATTAACTTTACAATGGACATGGTCTTATTTTTGCAACACCATACCTAATATATTTAACATTGATATTGGTACTAATGCATATATTGCACAATATAATTAAATATATGAATTTCAACTCCTATCCTAGATTATTACTTTTGCTCGTGACAATCAAAAATATTTTATCAAATAATTTTTTTTATTAAGTTCCGATGCTACTACGAGGTTGAGTTGCACAATTTTTCTTTGATGCATCCATGTGCACGAACATATTTCAATGTGATCATAGTTTCCTCTTTTTTAGATAAGTTATCAATACTTCCATCTCTCAATCACGCCAATAAACAACATCGTTTATCTTGCTCGGATTCTATATAGGTATATGTCTTATAATATATAGGCATGGTTATATATAATATATATAATTAATTTTATTGGAATGTGTGTAATAAACTTGAAAAAAAACAAATGAAAGAAACCGATCATGCATTTTACAACCATTCACCATTAATAATGGTTAACCATGCATTTACAACCATTCACAATGGGCAACCAACCTTTTAATATATCGATTGGATTATATTGGGAAACTTGGGGATTTTATGGTGGGAGAGGGTTTTTTTCACCCATAATTGGGGCTTTGCTAGCTTGGGAGAGGGGTTTTAGCACCCATAATTGGGGTTTGGGTATCTTAGGAGAGGGGTTTTAGCACCCACAATTGAGTTTTTGGTGGTGGGAGAGGGGTTTTGGCACCCACAATTGTGGTTTTATTGAGAAAATTTCTTAAATAAGTTCATTGTTGGGTGCGAGATGAGTTAGTATAAATCTTAGTAAGGTATTTCCAAGTTTATCTACAAGAGGTACAACTCAAACACAAAAGGCTTCTCAAGAGAGCTATAGTGGAAATCCTAGTGACAAAATTGTAGAAGATTGTAGCAACAAGTCATTTGTGAAATTAGAAAAGAGAAAACATAAAACATAAAACAACAGGAAACATTGACAAAGAAGAAAAGTGATCTACAACTGGTGTTAAAATGAGGATCAAAGACCCACTTTAGAAAACAAATCAGTGGTGGTTTTCACGGGTGATCTCCACATTTGGCCTCATTCAAATGGATTTTTTATAGAAGAATACCCTTCATCTAACCTATCCATCTACAATTGGTGTTCAATGGTGAGTCAAAGATGAGTTGAAGACATTAGAGATCATTTTGTGCATACAACCAAATTTGAAGTCTAAGAAGAAGTTAAACATGGTGATTATTGTAACATCTCGCTCTACTGAGCACATGTTATCGACTTATTCTTTAAGGACACTTGTGTGCAAGTGATCCGGTTATAGTATAGTGTTATTTGTTTCGACTATGGATTTTACATGATGATGTTGATAGGTTGTGATTTATTGTTACTTGATATATGTATTGACAGATGCTATTAATGAGTTTACCTGAGTGTGCAGGAAACATGACATATTATAGATGTTGATGGCATCAATGGACCTCCTTGGAATCCGGATTGAGTCAGGGAGTGGATTGTATTCGTTTGAGTATTTCATTTTATGCATATGTGACATATTATTGATTCTATTATGAATTGTATATGGATCATTGACAGTGTTTTGTCAATGGATACAGGCTGACGATGCTTGCTAATCTGAATCACATAAGGAGTAAAGGGGTCATGCACAGAAAACCAGACATTGAGGGAGAGGTGTGGCAGAGTCCCTGACACAACCTACTAGCAATCCCATCGTGGCTCGAATTGTAGGTTAACGATTACCTAGTTCGAGAGATCCACGATGTCATGAGGGTGGATTGAGACAGTCGCTCACGAAGATTTATAAGGGGCGCGCAATAAGGCAGAGTCCTTATTCCTTAGAAGCCCTTAGTCTCTCACAAGGTCGATCGAGCGGAGTGTTGACTCCAAGGGTTGGAAAAACTACCAAAACTAGTCAAAAGGCGAGTGACACCCTTGAAGCATGTGAGTGCATCTCGAAGGGCACGTCGCGTAATTTAAAAACTCGAGTCAATGAATCTAAGTGGCCTAGAAAACAATGAATTGATTTGACATTGTCAGATTTAAAATTATTAATTAATGAGTAATTTTATTAGTTTTAATTCCCCATAAAAGTCTAAGCCTATTCTAAGACAAATACTAAGTCTAAGTTTAGTTAGTGGACTAAAATAAAATGTTAAATAAAATAAAAGATTAGAGATAAATCAATCTAAAGAAAAAGTGAGATAAATCTAAAGATTTGATATAATACACATGTGTGCAAGAAAATACTAAAATGGAATTTTAAAATAAGAAAGAAATAAAGTATGAGAGAATAGGTGTACACCTAGAATGGTATTTAGAGTCTAGATACCACTAGTCTAACTAGAATAAGACTCATATTTTAACTCTAACTAAGATTTAGTAAGGGGACAATCATTAAATGAGAATCTGGGGAATAAAGAGACAACTAAGAGCTATTTAAGGAACACATTTGGGAAATGTGAGGGAAATTGACTTTTAATTAAAATAAAATATGTAATTACTTGTGCAAATTGGGGAGAGGGTGACAAGTGTGAGTGTGAATAATCCTAATTTATTTAATTAAAGTTAATTAATTTTGCATGCGGGCATGTGTTAGTGAGGAAATTCGTATAAAGCAAATGGTCTAGATGGGGAAAGGGGATCATTGGTTATCAGTAAGGTTATGCTGCCAAAATCATTTTGACTGTGTTTTACTTGTGAGAGTTAGGATACCAAGATTGATATAGAGTGGTGGCTCTACCTTGAGAAGCAAGCTTGGAGCTAGAGTATTTCTAGTTGTGTGTGCTTGGACCCTTTGCGACCGAGGGGGCTAATGGGGAAGAAGAATACCCCTAGCATTGGATAGGAGGTACTGGTGAATTCTATGTGATTAGACAGTTGGAGTAAGGAGGAGTGCAAGTGGTTGAAAAACATCATCTACTCTTGATCGTCATTGGTTCTAGTATTTTATTTTTGAAGTTGTTAGTGTAGCAAGATCTGATTTTGTAGATTGAATGTACATGAGATTTCATTTGAAACAATTTTTATTCTGATTTTTAATTATAATTTTGTTGAGGATTTATGAAGTGATCTTTTTTAAATCTCTTGGTTTCTACCATTTTTTTAGTTCAGAACTCCGAGAAAACTTTGTGGTCACTTCCCAATTTAATCGTAGTTCCTAATTTAGGAATTTGTATGTATGCTTCAAGGTAGTTGCATTATGTGAATTTATTCGATTTATTAAAATCTCTGAGTATGTAATTTGTGATTGAACTTCGCATTTTTATTTTATTTATGAAAAACAAAATTGTAATTCACTTCTAACTAAATGACAATACTATTTAGAGTTTCCTTGAATGTTGTCAGTCAATTTACAAATTTTATATCCTTATCGCTGCCAATTTTTGACAAATGGAAATTGGGAAATCTTCCGATCGCTGATTTTAATCTCAAATCCAAAATTTAGAGATATTTATTTTGGTATGTGTCAACCTTCTGTATTCAAGTTTGAGAAATCCATGTGGTCCTTGTAAATTTATTTGATTGTATAGAACTCAAATTTAGTCATTTCGCTGCAACTTTTTATGCATGTTGGGATTACTGTATGGGTCTCTACTTATTTTCAAACCCCTAAATTTATTTTTTGACCAACGTTGCCAGTGATGGGACTGATGCCCATTGAGTTTGTTGTAGAGTTTGCATTCTCGATTTGTTGAACCTTTACAATCTTTTTTTTATCTAATTCAGAAAATTTGTGGGTCAGTATTCTTGATTTAATCCTGAATTTTATTTTAATTCTCGGGTCTCTGTTTAGTCATTGGATGCCTTGAACAATTTTCCTCTTAAGCCTTGAACGTCTTGCATTATTAGATGGTGAATTCTACCCTTTTTTTGAAACCTTTATTTGTTTCCCAACCTGTAGAAGCTTCTGAATTTGTTCTTTAGTTATTGTTGTCAAAGATTGCAACTCTGTAGTGGTGGATTTCCTTTGTTGTCCCTTAGAAAACAATCCCAGAATTTAATTGAGCGATTACTATTATGTTTATTTTTATTTTTTTGAATTTTAATTTTGAGTATTTTAATTCGTGGAACAAAATTGATAACTTGACATTCATGAGTGCCTCTTAAATTAATTTACCATCCTTCCTTGAAGCTTACCATTACCGAATTTTTATTTTTTGCCCATAAATTTTAATTCGAGATTATCATAAATTTAGTTCCCTTTCAAGGGTCAGATCAAGTGGCAAATCAGGTGTCAGATCCAAGGTTGAATTAGGTTCCATATGGCAATGTCTCTCTTGAAAATAGCAGTCTTAATTAACCTATTTGTGTTTGATTTCCCATTTCCAGTTAATTTATTTTGTATTGATTTTCCTCGTTTTAAAACAATGGTAACATTCATAAAGTTAACACCAAGAAGGGTGCGTTTTGTAATTGTTTGATTAGCTTGGCATATACACATTCACTCATCTTTTACATGTCATTGCCACTTCTTGTCAGTCCTACATCAAATTTATTGTCCCTTCCTCTAAGGCTATACAATTAATAAAAAAAAAATGTTGCTCGTTGAAATTAATATAATTTATCATAAATTAAGTGTCGAATGAAGTGTCGGATTAAGTTCTGGATTGAGTGCCAGAATGAGGTTTGGAATGAGTTTTGGATGGTGCTACGTTTTTGGTACTATCCTTCTTACAAATCAACAACTATCATGTCCACCTATTCACTACCATGTCAATAGCAGTCTTGCATCAATTCTACAATCTAATTTTTATCCTTGGTCCAATGATGCGTAGTTCCGCAAGGATTAACTTCATTAAGGGCACGTTGGTACCAAAGTTCTAGAACTAAGAAATTGTGGTCAATGATTTCTTATTGTAAAACCTGATTTTGAAAGGGACAGGTTAACTACCTTTTATTTTGCAACTCATGTCCTTTGATTTCATTTTCCCTGTCTTTAAAAATTAATTTTTTTTTATGAGAAATTTTGTCATTCCAAGGTCCGAAACAAGTGTCAGATCAAGTTTCGTATTAAGTGTCAAATCAAATGTCAGATCAGGCATCAGATCAAGGGTCAAATTAGATTTCTAAACTCTGTTGGTTGAGATTTTTTCATGTTAGCCTTATCACTTAGGTCGGTTCCTTAGTGGACATGTTGATTACTCTTAAATGAAGTTGTGAAGTGTTTGATCTTCTTTAAGTATATATATAAGATATGTAAGATAATATGTGAAACATGTGTAGTTCTAAAATATAAGAGATCTTTTTTAGTTCCTTTAAATAAATATGTAAAAATGGTTGAAATATATATAT
>ML778223.1:849921-863094 GCA_009831015.1 Picea engelmannii
CATGGATTGAAGGTTGGTGTAAGTCCTTATTATTATTTAAATATGATGTTGACCTTCTTTAATAGTTTTAAATGTTTATGTAATATAAGGAAGCATTGATTTGGATAGGTAAAGTAGCATTTGAATCTTCTTATTGCTCAATAAGATTTTGAATCTTCTCATGGTTATTTAAATGGCATGCATGCAACTTGAATGTTTATTATTGCTAATTATGATTGATTTCTTATAGTTTCTTTGCAATGGAAATGTAAGGTAGTCTTGGAATCTTTCCATATTGCTTGTTATGATCGAACCTCTTAGTTCTTTCAAAATGGATAGGCAAGTAATAGACTTTTTATTAATTGCTATTTATGATTAGTTTTTATTAGTTTTATAAATTGGATACATAATGTAAAGTAACATCTAAATTTAATGTATTGCTTAAGAAGATTGATCTTCTTGTGGTTTCTTGTAAATGAATATATAATTTTAGCCTTTAAATTCTTGATATATTCTTAGAAGATATTCGTTAATATGAAGATGCATAGTTGAGTTACATGAGACTAAGATTTTACTTATGCTATTTGGGTTATTATTCTTTATGTAAAAGCCTCTTACTCATTTACGCTCAAGTGTTGCTTGAAAGATTTATTAAGTAGAGTAGATTATTATTTGCACTATGATGAATTGACGATTAAGTTAAGCTAATAATTTTAGTCTTGAATAGAGGTGTATGATTGAATTAATGGGATTTAGATACTTCCTTGTTCCTTAGAACAGTCACCAGTCCTAAGACCTTAAGTGATCAAAATCAATCGGATGAATCATGGACTTGAGTGTTTCTTATGTGTCTTGGAGGTCCTAACCATGCATGATAGGTTGGGCAGGTAAATTCCTTATGTTATCTTTATAATATATGGTTGATGGAATCATAATGATGTTACTTTCAATTGATTGTGATGAAATTTATTGTGTAGTTATTAATATATGTTATGACACAATTCCACTTGTACTAACATTTATTCCAAAAAAAAAAATAGTTACCTCTTTTGTACACCACTAATAGTTGATGTAACAGAGGGGTCATTACATATGGTGTCAGAGCGGGTTCAACCTTGCGACTTTGGACCATTACGCCTTCCAGTATATTAAACATTTGATTAAAAACTTATCACTAATTAAAATTTTAAATTTGTCCATGCAGGTAATCATGGTTAGAGGCCGTCATGGACATAGACGTCATGGTGCTAGGGGAAGAGGTGCACTGCCTCCAGTAGAATCCATGCCAGAGGGGTCTAACCCCCAAGGAGAAGAACAATTCATTGAGAAGTTGTAGATTGTTGTGGGAGATGTGGTTGGTTTGATGAAATCCTTTCAGAGGATGTCAGAGGCCTTGATTAACCGATTGGATAAAGATGAGGGTAAGGAATTTGTACCCAATGAGGGTTCACAATGTATTCCAGATGGTAGTGGTAGCATTCACAGATAACTCGAGGAGGTGAAGTTTCCTGAGTTCATGGGTGCCACGGACGGCTCAGCCACTGAGGCATGGTTGGAGAACACGGAGATGTGCTTCGTACTTCATGACTACACCTCCAACATGAAATTCTACATGGAGGTATTTCAGCCTAAGGGGAGTGCTCTTCTATGGTAGAAGACACTCCTACGTCAACTAAACATGGTCGTCAAAGACGTGTCATGGGAAATTTTTGATGAATGGTTCTAGGAGAGGTATTTGTTAGAGGAATTCATTAAGCGCAAACTCAATGAGTTCAATGCCTTAAGACAGGGCGGTCCTACGGTGCCAGAGTATGAGGCCATATTGATGGAGCTTCTTAGGTATAATCCACATATGAACATGGAGAAGATAAAGGTCAACAAGTTTGTGCTCAACCTTAAATTAAACATCTTTGCAAAGGTGAGGATACTAATGCCTCAGACATTGCATGATGTTGTCCAAAATGCCCTCATAGCTAAGGAAGAGATGACCAATGGGGCTCAGGGCACAACTCCTACAAGACTGACTGGAAAGATGACTTCAGAAGCACAACAACATCAGACTCCAGCCAGACAAACATTAGGGCATTGAGATATGCCTAAAGGACCCATGTTCATGATACCATGACAAAAGACTCCTCAACAAAGGACTCCTTACAGAGGACCACTGCATCAACAACAACATCGCCCGCAGCAGCAACAACAGTTTAGACTGTTCAGCAGAACAAACTAGGATCTCAGACTAGTAGGCCAACAACTTCTACTTCAGGGACCAGGAGTACTGGACCGAAGACCGGATGTTAGACATGTGGAGAGCCACATTACCAGTGAGATTGTCTTATTGAGAAGGCCAGAGCGACCCGATCAACAGGACACACTACAGTTGGAGATTTGGGAAAGGCCCACATGATTCATGCCATGGTGAACAACTTCCAGGCCGAGCACCATTCCACTGTGATCGAGACGTCAGGTATGATCTTCAATCAAACCTTTAGTATTTTGATATATCCAGGTGCTACAGAGAGATTTATTTCTAGTGCAGTGATAAAGAGAACTAAGGTAAAGGTAGTCGAGCAGGACGAGTTTAGATACGTAGAAATGGCTTCGGGTGCCAAATAGAAGGTTGGAGGAAAGGTTATGGATTGTAGCATTAAATTGGGATATTTTGCAACGAAGGCCAACCTATATGTCATGATTTTATGATCTTATGACATAGTAATCAATATGGACTGGTTGGAATCGCATGATGCGATACTCAACTGTAAGATGAAATAGTTAAGTTTGACAGATAATGTGGGACAGAGAAGAGTGATTGTAGGAAGAAACCAGGGAATGTCCTTGAGGTTCATTTCTTCCCTACAACTACAGAAGGTAATTTGCAAAGGATGTAAGTTATATGAAATCTTATCACTAAACGAAAAGGGAAAGGCGGAACGATTAGAAAACCTTCCAGTAGTACGAGAGTTTGTAGACGTGTTTCCAGAAGAGTTACCAGGTTTTCCACCCGAAAGAGAGTTGGAGTTTACAATCAACTTGAAACCTAGAAATGAACTGATAGCAAGAATGCCATATTGGATGTCAATGCCTAAGTTACAGGAGTTGAAAATGAAATTGAAGGAATTGTTGGACTTGGGACTTATACGTCCAAGTGTGTCACCTTGGGGTGCACCAATTATTTTTGTAAGAAAGAAGGATGGATGATGGAGTCTTTGTATTGACTATCTTCAATTGAACAAAGAAATGATCAAGAACTAGTATCCATTACCAAGAATAGATGATTTTTTTGATCATATGAAAGTAGTGACTTTGTTTTCAAAGATTGAATTGAGATCAAGATATCACCAATTACGAATTAAAGAGGACGATATTCCTAAAACTACATTTAAGATGAGGTTCAAACACTATGAGTTTATAGTTCTACTGTTTGGACTGAAAAATGCCCAAGGGGTATTCATGAGCTTGATGAATGGGGTGTTCTGCGAATACTTGGACAAGTTTGTTCAAGTATTTATGGATGACATATTTATTTATTCTAGAATGAAAGAATAGCATGACAAACATTTAAGATTGGTACTACAATGTCTACGAGAAAACAAATTATACGAGAAACTTTTGAAATGTTCTCTTTACCAATCAAAGATTCATTACTAAGGGCATATCATATCTGGTAAAGGTATTGTTGTGGATCCAGTGAAAGTAGAGGCTATTATGGAATGGCCTGCACCAACAAACGTACAAGAAGTACACAACTTTATGGGTTTAGCAAGATATTACCGACGGTTCATCAAAGGTTTTTCAAAGATAGCAATTTCGATCACAGAATTGCAGAAGAAAAACAATAACTTTGTATGGACTGAAAAATGCGAAGAATAATTTCAAAGCCTCAAGGAGTTGTTGAAAACAACGCTGATACTAAAAGTCCCCGACATGGACAAGGAATTCTTTGTATGCACGGACGCATCCAAGGAAGGTTTAGGTGGAGTTTTTATGCAAGATGGTCGAGTGATCACTTACATTTCAAGGAAATTGAGAAATCATGAGAGGAAATACGCAATGCATGACTTGGAGTTATTAGCAATGGTATATGCCTCGAGAGTTTGGAGACACTATCTAATTGGACAAAAATTCAAATTAAAGACAGATCATTGTGGACTGTAGCATATATTTATGTAGAGTGACTTGAATGCACGACAGAGGTGTTGGTCAGAAATACTTAGTGAATACGACTTCAAGATTACTTAAATAAAAAGTATGGTGAACAGAGTGGCATATGAATTAAGTCGAATACCACGCATATTCTCAGTAATACCTCTTAAGACAAATCTTCGAGAAAATATTCTAACTATACAGACCGACAATGACTTGTATAAAGAGGTGAAGGAAAATATTGGACAAGATACCATGATCTGGGTGTTGAAAAGAAAATACTTGGTATGAGAATAACAAGAGATAGGAAAAATCACAATTGGACATTGTCTTAGGGTGAGTACATAGAGAAGGTGTTGGAGAGGTTTAGAAAGAATAATGAAAAACCAGTTAGTACACCTTTGGCCAGCCATTTCAAATTAACCAAAGAAATGTGTCCCAAGACACAAGAGGAGATATAATACATGTCCAGGGTCCCTTATTCATCAACAGTTGGCAGATTGATGTATGTGATGATTTGCACAAGAAAACATATTGCACATGTAGTGGGAGTTGTGAGTAGGTATATGAACAATCTAGGTAAAGAACATTGGGAGGCAGTAAAGTGGATTCTCAGGTATTTGAAAGGTACTGCTACTCATGCATTATGTTTTGGAGGTTCAGACATTGTTCTAAAGGGATATTTTGATTCATATATGGAAGGTGATAAATATAGAAGGAGGAGCACCATAGGGTATGTTTTTACTATAGGTGGAAAAACAGTAAGTTAGATTTCGAAACTGCAAAAGGTTGTTTCACTTTCAACAACAGAGGCAGAGTATGTTGTTGCTATAGAGGCTAGTAAAGAGAAGATTTGGTTAAAGAGGTTTATGGAGGAATTGGGAAAGAATCAAGAGAATAACAGGTTGTACTATGACAATGAAAGTGACATTCATATTGAAAACAACTCAACCTTCCATTCTAAGACTAATCATATACAACATTGATACCAGTTGTTAAAAAACCAGGATTGTGGAGCAATAAAATAAAAACAAATGCAGAAATAAAAACACAGAAGATATACAATACAATAGAGACACAAATATACGTGGTTCACCCAGTGTGGGCTATGTCCACCAAAGAAATTGAAGGGGTTGCATACCCCACAACACATCTCCTACCAAATTCCTTCTGTGGTATACACCTCAGGAGGACTCGAACCTGGAATTCCAAGCTTTGCGCTTTGGCGTCCATGATGGATCCAAAGTGCGGAGCTTGGAATGCCAGATTCGAGGCCTGTTGAGGCATGCAACCCATTCAATTTCTATGGTGGACGTATCCCACACTGGGTGAATCATGTATTTGTGTCTCTCTATTGTATTGTGTATCTTCTATGTTTTATTTCTACATTTTTATTTTATTTTATTGCTCCGCGATCCTATTTTTCTAACAACATCTTGAATAAGCAGTCTATTTGGAACATATGTTGGAAGAGTATGAGGTGTCTGTGTAGTTCCATAGATTATGATATAGGTGGATTACTCACCTAAATAATAATCCCCAATGTTCTATAATATTCTATGTCCTCTTGGCATATCCTTGGGCAAGGTTTGAAAAAATGGATCTCATACAATGGTGTTATGAAACCATCACAAATAAGGGAAAAATGGTATTTATACTTGTTCTTCCATAAATATTTGAATGAAACATGAACAAGGGAATGTTCTAAATACCAAGACCACCCTATTCATATGAATTCATGGGAGGCATATACCACATCTAGTATATAATAATATATTTAAAACTATTGAGACCCTGTGAGTGCATTGTTTTGAGCCTTTTGTATAGTGTATGCTTATGTGTTGGACAATATTTATGCATTGTTGGAAATTTTTCCATTTGTTGTTATCTAATGCATCTTTTTGACCCACTATATCTTTACATGGGATGAATCCTTCTCACCATACATCCTACTTACTAGTTGGGTTGCCCATGTGTATCCTAACTTGAGGTGTAAGGTGTGGAAGGGATTATTACTTAGGGCATTGAAGATTCTCCCCTCTTAATACTAATGAGCAAGAATGTCATAACAATTATGGTCATGAGTGAAACTTCTCACCCACTCATTGGTAAAGTAAATCTCAATCTTGGACATCTTGTAATAGGCTTCAAAATATGTTGGTGAAAATGAGCCAATGCATTTTCCTTGATCATTCAAGATTTATTTTGGTGCTAACCTTTGTGTGTTTTATTATATATCTTATCAATTCTGCATAGGGTAGCACTGGGGATATGGTACATACATTATGAAAAAATTACCTCCTTAAATTCTAGAATATCACAAGCTCTTATTCTTCGCTTTCATTTAAATCATCACCATATCCTAGCCCCCTCCCATATTTAACCAAATGGAACAATTCGTTATAGGTCTGGGCACCATCAAATCCAATAATGTAAATGGTATCTTTGTATATGAGAAATTTGATATCTTTAGGAGCTTCCATGGATGGTTGCATGTCCTTGGCTGGTTTTTTCTCCTTCTTAACTGATGGTTTTTCTATCATGGTTGTCTTGTTGACTTCTAGTATAGTTTCTTTAGGAGCTTCTATTATTTCAATATGATCCTTTAGCTAGCCTACTACTAACTTCTCCTGCATTCCTTTATTCCTTCTTGCATATCCCTTGGTATCCATGTAAAAATTCTTGCATATTACTAAACAAAAATAGGGCACATGGGGGGTTAACTTCAAAACCAAATTAATTGAACCAAAGGATTCCTTTTAGTAATTCAAATTAAAACCAACTTTCAAGGATCGAAAATATTAAACATGAATTAATGTGCATGATGTCATAATGAATGTAGAGCTCAA
Source organism: Picea engelmannii (assembly GCA_009831015.1). Lineage (NCBI taxonomy): Eukaryota > Viridiplantae > Streptophyta > Pinopsida > Pinales > Pinaceae > Picea > Picea engelmannii. Next base: position 856,893 of record ML778223.1, read on the forward strand.
ATTTTGGAGTTCAGATTGATGGTTTGAACCCGAGTCTCCTTAGAAGATACATAAATTTGAATTTGATATGAAGAAGGGAAAAACAATGCATACTTTTGGATAGTTTCAAAATCAATTCACAAGGGAAGGAAAATCAAATAAAATCCACATGCATGCATCCCACATAGACACAAACAATTTGTGAAGAAGGGGAAGAAGAAAATCTATCAATATGAATGCACCCATGCCCTATATTCAAATTATAAAATCTTGCATTCAATATGGATGATACCTTAAGTGTTGGCAGCCAATTCACGTTTTTCTACTGTCCTTATAAGCTGCCTACACCAGTGTTTTGCAAACCTTAATTCTTGTCACAATTTTCAAATAAAACGACACTTTTGTTTTTGCGCTATTTACACACTTACCTTTCTTCTTGTTTTCACAACTGCAAGCGTGAAAACTTGGTTTTCGAAGTCGCATTAAAATTGTCACTGAATTGTCGTTATCATTCTTGTCGATATGCCCATTGTGTTTACATTTTACTTATCATTATACAGTTGGCAAGACCTCTTGATCTGTATTCATTTGACATTCTTTCATTGATTATGTAACTTCGTTTCATGAGTGATTGAGTTTGTGATGCATTGGTGATTGGATTTACATGTTGAAAAGAAATGGAGTTATGGCTAAACCCTTGGTATGAATCGTTCTATACAACACATGTCACATAGTCACAACACTTGGTATTGGTTTGGATTCATTTGTTTGGTTTTGAAAAGATAACTATTGCTCACGCGAACGATCAATCCACTTATCAAAGGTTTCGATTGATTGATTGAAATGGTATAGTTGTAACACATATGTGTTGTTATTTGAATAGTTTTAAGCGCCGGCGGTTGTACCATGGTAATGACTATTCTGCATTGTAGAAATAGATCCACCACCTTCACACGATATCTCATTAATGCTTACCCTTATCCCTGTTTCAACTCTGCTAGCATCGGGTAAGCCTTTGAGTGTTCTTCCCCTGCGTCTGTGATTCAAACCCTGGCTCGTTCACATCACTTACCGCATGCTCCTCTCTATGGCACCGGTGGTGTGAATTGAGCCGAACGGTAGTCAAGCTCTGCTACTCTTTGATAACGTCTGGAAAGATTTAGAGGATAGTGGTTGGCTCACGTTTATACAGAGGTTCGAGGGTTTCAATTTGATTGTTGCACAACAATTCGCCCTTACCTTTGATGGGTTTCAAGCCAAAGTAGGTGACATTCAGCTTGAGCTAAATGAAGAGTTCATTAGTTGTGCCACAGGGTTATCAGCCACGGGCCAACGATGGTTTAAAAACTCTAAAGTTGATGAGGTGCCATTGCCATTACTATTTGTATCACAAAAGGTCACATCTTGTGACAAAGGCATGCCCATTTCCACGCTTAAACCAAGGTGGCATGATCTTTTGATAATGGTTAAACAATTTGTGACCTGTGAGGGTCGGTATGGATTGGTTTTTCTTTATCACCTTCGACTGTTAATGAATTTCATTGGATATCCATTGAACATGCCATTTTACTACTTGCGTAGTCTGTACAAAATGTCAAAGAGGTTTAAACGAGAGAAGGTCGATAGTAGCTTGTTCCACCACAGCCTGATCAGACTCATCATTGTTCACCACTTAAATCTTCACGACAACAGTTGGCATGCTTTTGTCTCTCGAAATGGCTTTGTTGATTCAGAGCCTGTCCAAATCGATAAGCTTATGGTTAGTGAAACTAAGGTCGAGCCACCCATGCCTTACCATGTCCTACTTCCCTCTCCCAAACCCTCGGCTAACCCTGATATCGACCTACCCGACATCACAGTAGACAAGACCCAGGCTGTTAAAAAGCCTGTGAACAAGAAGGTCAAGGGTAACCCTACTGTCGATGACAAAGGTAAAAATAATGCTCGACTTATATCGAGACTTGCTAGGAATAAACCCAAACCTAGTATTGATCAAAAGCCCATAGTCCTCAGCGAAGACTCGGACTCTGATGTCGAGCACTTCTTGGCTGGAGAGTATCCTTACTCCCATGGTCTATGCTCTAAGCCACCCTACGACTTTGTTTCTAATCTACCCCCTTGCCTAAAGAATAATCCTAGCTACCCAGGGATCAAGCTACCTAATTAAACCTTCGGTGATCTGAACAAACCCTCGACTATAGTTTCAAAGCCTGAACAGTCATCATGCAGCCAATGTGATGTGTGGATGGAACGTTACTATACCGGCGTTCCCTTATTACAGTCGAAAATCAAATCATTGGAAAACCAAGTTACAGTGTTGACAAGAGAAAGGGACAAGTTTCAAACTAATGACAAGAAGCAGAATACCACTGGTTCCATCGTATTTCAGAATGTCAAATCGGCTACAGCCTTTTTCAATTCCAAACTATCATGACTAAGTTCTCTGTTGATTATCCAGGTATGAATTTTGATATCAATTTCGTTGTATCAATTGCTTGGATTAATATAATGAATTGGTTTTTGAGTTTTGATAAGTCTGTTTATTATTCGAAATAAATTTTGTCATGGTTTGATTATCAAAATCAGTTATGCTATGAATCCTGTACAGTACATTTGTTTTGCTAAAATTAAATAAACACATGATTTCGATATGTGATTTTGTCGTGCCCAACTTAGTAGAAATGATCGATTGGTTTTGACTTGGTGTGGTTCGCTTTGGAAAATTTCTGTTGGTTTGAATTAATGTGATCAATGAAGTTTGCTTTGGCTTGGATTTTGTTTGCATCTGACTTGTACAGGAGATTTCTATGCTAAAATCAGAGCACGACTATGTTTTGATTTGGTATGATTTCGTTATAGCTGGATCATAGCGGCTCTAATGTGGTTTTTTTGGTTTGATTGTGAAACGATTTCGTGGTTTTGAATTGTTATGATCCTTTAAATATGTTATGTGTCATTATTAATTATTGGTTTAATAAATATGATGTAATCTCTTAAATCAGGAAAACAACCCTGTTCCACTTCGATTTGAAAAAAAGCGACTCTGTTTTGTATGGAACCAATATTCTCGCTTGGCCTGTGTCGAAAATATTTATTCACTAAAATCATGGAAACAATGCTAATTCATAACGATTCTGCCAGCATCAAACCGTTTCGATTCATGCATATTTGATTTGATTTGCAAGTGATTAGCATGATCGTTTATATTTAATATAGTTATATCAATTTGAAAACGATCATGTTGGATACGACAGTGATCTTGTGGATAGCTGAATCAACTATTTATGTTGATTTCAATTGGTCCATGAATCGATTTCATTGTTGTCGATTATCCAGTATGATTCTGTATACCCGAATTGGTGATAACATATGGAACAGAGTACATGCATCTCTGTAATCATTCGATTGATCTTAGTCTTGTTTGATCTCAAATTAGTATAACAAATTCTATTTGAATGATTTGTTTGTCTTTCAAATAGCAATTAGATACTTGTTTGATAGTTTGAATTTAATTCTTTAAAATTCGAATTGATTTTAATACGATTCTGTGTTTGACTTAGACCAGCTACAGAATCGCAAGATTCTGTAGCTAGTCTTTAGAATTAGACTTTTGTTCATTTTATTAATAAAATATTCTTCCAACTCGCCTATTTTTGTCCTCTTTCAGGTACATTCGAATTGCATTGGGCATGATGTGGCAGTCTAAGAGTTATTTGTGTGATATAGATTTTATTTTAGGTTGTTAGTTTAGTCAGACTTGGGATATCATCCTAGATTTTTTGTAAACGGTTTTCATAACTTCCACAAGGATGTTTTACCCTGTGGGAAGTCTTTAAATACTTGTTATTTTTTGTAATAAACATCATCCTCACTTGTGGGAGAACCAGGCTATGGATTTATGACTCAGACTGAGACGAAAGTTGATGTCTTGTAACATCTTTCGCTTTCAATATATCAAGCTTTTGTTTCAAGTTTTATGCATGTCAATTTGCAGTTGATTATAGACTACTTTAGCTATCATAATCTATTGCAGGATGATATGATTTGATTAATGTGCTATCCATATATGATCTCTTTCATTATTTAAAAGTATAACAATTAATTTGTTTCAGTTAATGAATCACAGATTTCTCTTCTTCATTAGTTGAATCAATTTGTATAGATCTTTGCATACAGATTTCTCTAACTGTGAAGATTTATAAATTATAAGGTTGCTGTAAATTTTTATGTCTTGTTTGTCCTGTAATTATATTTGAAGAGCACAACAGCTTCCCGTTTACGAGAAGATCATGGGTAATACGGTGCGGGTTTCCTCCCTCCGATTAGCTAAGACAATCATTGCATACACAAGACAAACCTGGAGCGTTCCTTCAGGTCAGTTTTTTCATTTATTTGATAGTTAATTTGTTAGTATAATTTAAGTAGTTTAGTTAGATATATGTGTAGTTTAGATTTGTAGTTAGAGTTAGTATCTTAGTTGTTTAGTTTAGATAGTTTTTATTTTATTTTATTTTCATAAAATTGTAAAAATAAAAAAACAATAGCTCTCGCTATCTTAGGACAAAATACGAATGAGTTTTTCAGGTTTTCATTCAAATCTGTAAATTGTAAATATTATACATTTGTGAATAAGATTTATTTCTGTTAGTAGTTAGATATTTAATTTCTTAGAGTTAGCATAGTATTAGATAGTAGATTGTATATATAATAGTTAGATTTGTTTAGTTTGTTTTAATAGTTATTTTTAGTTAGAGTAGTTAATTTAGAGTAGTTTTCTTTCATTTTCTTAGGACTTAGATCGGCTAACGGAGCCGCTAAACCCGTCAGGGTGGTTCATCCCAAATGGCTTGGGTTATTTAGACAACCCCGGACCAGTTCCACTCTTCCAGTTGACGAACGGTCAATTTCGCCCGTCAACAAATGGTGCTAGAAGGAGGGCATGAAATTAATTAATGGCACAAGGCGGTCGTAAGACTCCTCCACCACCTAATCGCTCACCTATAGTGACAAGAAGTCGTTCGAACGATAATATTCCCCCTCAAACAAAAACCACATCAACCCATGATCCACAGATCACAGTTGAGCCAACAACCCCAAATCCTACAGGTGGTGACATACCAGAGATTGTCCGCCAATCCCTCATAAAAACACATAGTGCCTTAGCTCGTTTGAGGCAACCAAACCGTCCGTGGGGTCAACCTTTGGATTTCTCTGATATCAGAGAACAATTAGGAGACACTAACCTCACTGTGAACCCTACAGATCCAATCCTCACACCTGCTGTAGGAGGATCTGGAATACCTCCTTCACCACCTCCATCATCTCCTTCTTCTTCTGGAGGAGATTCTTTTGACAAAGGCAGTTCCCCTTCTCAACCTTCCACACCCACTACTCCAATGGCAAACCAGAACAACCCTGCTAGACCTTGGCTTGACCAGGATGTCGTAGCTGTACCTGGAGCTCAGCATCCCTTGCCTAAACATCCGGAGAAATGGCTTCCCAAGTTTGACCCTGACTCAAAACAGATCGTTGAAGATCATATTAAAAAGTTTATGTTAGCCATAAGACTCTGCAATGTCGAGAATGAAGACGTAGTCTGTAGGTTTTTCCCCTATACTTTTGAGGGAAATGCATCTACATGGTACTTTGCCCAGCAACCCCATACCATCGTGTCTTGGGAAAAGTTTGAGTCATGCTTTTTGGAAAAGTTCGGAGACGGTAAACCTCCGGAAGTCCTAGTCATGGACCTTTCTAGCTTAAGAATGAACCCAAAAGAAAAAGTTAAAGACTTTAATCAAAGATTCTTAACACTTAAGAATCGAATCCCTACGGATTCCATGCCCGTCGAGAATCTCATAATAGCATATTACACTAAAGCTTTGCATCAAAATATAGCTATTTGGGTTAAACGATCTAAGAAAGCCACGTTGTTAGAAGCCTTCGAGGAGGCCAGCCAGATTGAAAAAGACATACTTAGTCTTAAAGACTCTACTAGCAATGAAACAGAGACTAGTCCTTCTTCCAAAAAGAAGATCGAAATCCTCCCCAGACCTACTCAAAGTAAAGCACAACCTAAAAGCTCGGTGTTAGCGATATTTCTTGCTAAGGGGTTTAGATATCAAAAGAATGGGTTAAAACCCACTTGTCCAAAGTTTCAGGAAATAATACGCCCATGGTAAGCAGCAAGCAAGTCCGGGCGGTCCATATTTGCGTGCACAAATCG
>ML778223.1:863164-884708 GCA_009831015.1 Picea engelmannii
AGGCGGGGGGGGTCCGAGATCCCATGTGCAGCTTCCCGACGGCCAGGATCATAGCGCCCAGATCAACGGCGCTCATGTAGTCACGCTCCTCTCAGCTGCCCTGTGTTTAACCAGTGTGGGCCCTCCTCCTGTCGTTTTATTCCCTCTTCCGCCTTTCCCCTGCTGCCGTGTATCATCCACTCACCTCTCCTCGGCGGTCCTCGTGGCTCTCTTTTCTCTCACCATCCACTCATTTCCTGCCGCGTGTCCCGCTCCCTTTCTACATCTGTTTCTCACCCGAAGGCGAGTTCGTTCTCCCGTCTTCTTCCCGTCTACCTGACTGTCTTCCGCCACGAATCATCCCTTGTTACCCCTCTTTGTCATCACTCTCACTTCTCGCCATCACTCCTACCATACACCATGTCCTCCCCTCCGCGCTGGCCCTCATGTCCGTCTCTCAAGCTATTCGGTCGTTCCAGGTGGCGGCGCGAGAGGTATTCCCTATCCCGAAATGCTGAGTTGGCTGGGCCATTATCAATCCCAAGAAGCAATTATTAAAGCGGTTGGTGGTGGTTAGACATCGTCTCCGTCATAATGGGGACGTCCCGCAAAGAATTAAAAGCACGTCGATTCGCCGAATAAACCGTCAGAAGACTGATCGCGTCTGCCATAAGTTGCACGACCATTCAAAGACTGCGGATGCAGAGTGTCAGAAGCCATGCAGACGCCTTCAATGCATTTTCTTGGTTTCGCCGCTGTTGTTATTTTGAGTATATGTAGGCATTTTTGCCATTTTTGTAGGAATCGATGGTAGAGCTGAGCTCCCGACTGTAATGCTTTAACTGCTATTTCAGTTTCCAGCTTATGTATCTGTATATGATATTTCTTGTTTTATGACAGACAGTTCTTCTTTACCCGTTTAAGCTTTTCATCTTATGCTAGGAAGTTCGTGATTGACTGAGTCATGCGAATTGTTGCATTTCTGTTATGATAAATGATTTATCGTGGCATTATTGTATTTTCTGGTGCTCTGTATTCAAATGAAAGAAGACCTTGTGTTGGAATGCTTTCTTCTATAGTCTGTTAGGAACTTGTTGTTTATAACAGACCTTCGCACTCTTCTCCATAAGTCTTCTGCCTGTTCACCCTTTACTACAGCTCACTGTCTGAAGTTTACGCAAGACCTCACTTGCTCATGCATGCCTGGCCTGTTTTCAGAGTTGGACACTATTGTTTAGAGTTTCCTTTCATTTGATCACCCATCTATGAACAATCGTGACATAAAACTGATGGGCGTCGGGCTCTGCTCCTGATAGCAATCCAGGAGTGACTTCCGTCGCCAACACTCAGATTTAGAAAACTTAACTAAAGTTGTTCAAAAACTATCAAATCAAGTTATAGACTTGAAAAGGTCGACCAAAGAATCTTCCTCGAGAAAAGGGCCTTACAAACCCCTATTCCGGAAACCTTTTCCTACCAACCGGCCTAATCCAACCATCGAAGGACTTAATCTAGAAAGTCTGCAATGCGCCCTTCAAACAATTCTAGAAGCCCAAGATAACTCGATGCCTCCTGAGATTCCTGAGGAGGTAGTTGAACAGGAGACAGTTCAAGAAGAAGAGTCTTCTCCAAACATTTTTGGACACTTCTCGGATAGCATCTTTCAAGCTAACTTCGAGACAGTGCATCCCTATAATACCAGGAGTAAGACAACAAACAAACCTTCTATCGAAAACACTACAACTTCACCCCCAAAGCAATCTAAACCACCTGAGACTAAACAGAGTAATGTGAACCCCAACTTAGATTATGATGTAGTTGAATATCTTAAAAAGTTGAGAGCTAACATTTATGTTTATGAGTTATTGAAATTTCCACATTTGCTACAAAAAATGTTACAGAATATCTTAGAAAATGGCAAAAATGGTAATTCAAGTGGTAACAAGGTTGTGCAGAACAAAGTTCCTCAGAAGACTTCCACTAAAAACAATTATGATCCTCAAGACAAAGGAAGCCTTCTTGTAAGTAATGTAAATAATTTAAATAATGTAGATAAAGTAGCTTTAGAAATCGCGAGTAAAAAGCCACAAACTACCACCCTTAGCACTCGCAAAAATATACCTCGTTTTTTGTTAACGTTCAAAATCTTTAATAGAAATGTGCATAAATGTATGGTAGACTCAGGAGCGTCATCCAATGTGATGCCATGGTCTGTATGCCAAAAGATTAACGCCGAAGTAGAACCCTCCACCTTAAAAATCATACAACTTGATTGGACCAATGTTAAAGTTATAGGCGAACTAAAAAATGTGCTTATAAGATTATCGTCTAACCCCAAGGTCCATCAAGTTATTGATATTATTGTCATGGATATTCCAGAAGTGTATGGTCTGTTTTTAAGCAGGGACTAGTCAGAGCAGCTGCACGATTATTTCGCGACAAATTGGTCTCATCTATGGCTCCCAGAGAATAGAAAGCCAAACAAGATCAAGGTAAATCGTGAACGCTACCTTAAGTTCACGGTCACAGATTTGAATGATCCCAACGAACCATTTACACCTTCTGCGGATTCACCTGAGATACAAGGAATGGACACCTTTTTCGACAACTTCATGGCTGAGGCTTCAGCTATCACCAATCCAGAACAACAGTCAGAGATTGTAGCATATGTACAACCAACAACTTCTACTTAACGGCCTCATGTACCCGATGGAAATCAAATTTGGTCTCTTTATTTTGACGGGTCAAAGTCCAAAGAAGGAGTTGGCGCAAGATGCGTTATTATCGATCCGGTAGGTAACAAAACATTAATTGCATGTAGGCTAGAGTTTGAATGTACTAACAACACTGCAGAATATGAGGCTTTACTACAAGGCCTCAAAAAAGCTTTGGATATGAACATTCAAAACTTGGTTGTTTTTGGCGACTCCAAAATAGTAGTTAGACAGGTAAGAGATTCTATCCATTGTCTGTCTCCGCATCTCAAAAGCTACCAATCAGAGGTATGGAATTTAATGAATAAATTTGTTGCTTTCAATATAAATTATATTCCTAGATTGAATAACTCTGAAGCTGATCTATTAGCTAATGTAGCTTCTAAACTCTTTCCTGCAGAAGGCTTTTCCCCGGACGCATTCTCCATCGAGCTATTGTTCAGACCATCTCTTCCCGACAACATTACGAACTGGAGAGTCTTTGATGACGATCGGAAGATTATTAACTTTCTGCACATGGAAGAAACTTTTCAAGGTGTAGTAATAGATGAACGCACACATAGCGATAATTTGTGCGATTTTACGGTAATACCTGATCCGAAAACTCCTAAATCTTTATCGGACATGGTAAATTCGATACCTAGATCTGTAGTTAGATTAGAGAAGTTTTATGATTTTCAAGATAAATTTAGAAAGACGGTAAACTATAAAATCAATAGTTCCTCATTATCATATGAAAAAATAAACTTAGGAACTAAGGAGAATCCGCAGTGCATTAATCTAGGGGTAGGATGCTCTGAACAAGAAAAAGTTGCATTTATTAAATTGTTCAAAGAATTTAAAGATGTCTTTGCTTGGACGTATGATGACCTTAAAACTTTCGACCCTAACATCATACAACATGTTACTCCTATGAAACCCCAGACCTCCCCCTTCCAACAAAAATTGAGAAAAATGCACCCTAAACTTGAACCGACCGTTCAAAAAGAATTGAATAAGCTCCTAAATGCTAAGATTATTTTCCCTGTTAAGCACACTCAATGGGTTTCTAACCTCATCCCTGTCCAGAAGAAAAGTGGGGAAATCTGACTCTACGTCGATTTCTGAAACCTTAATAGAGCGTCTGATAAAGACAACTATCCCGTCCCACCCATGGAACAGATCCTTCAACAGGTATCTGGTTCTGAGAGGCTATCCTTACTAGATGGTTTCTCGGGGTACAACCAAGTCCTGATGTCTCCTCCAGACCAACTTAAAACGACCTTCCACACCCCATGGGGAACCTACGCTTATTGAAAAATGCCCTTTGGATTGATTAATGTTAGTGCCACTTTCCAGAGAGCGATGGACATCGCTTTCCGAGGCTTAATCAATCAGTCCGTTGTAGTTTACTTAGATGATGTTACTGTATTTTCTAAAAAAAAGACCGATCACCTAGCTCAGTTACGAGTCGTTCTACAACGATGCCATAAATACGACATCTCCTTGAATCCTAAAAAATCCATCTTTGCAGTAGAACAAGGTAAACTCTTGGGATTTATTGTGTCAAGCAAAGGGATGATTATCGACCCCAAAAGGACTCAAGTCATCGCAAAACATCCCCTTCCTACATCCAAAAAATCCATGCAGTCTTTCTTAGGCCATATTAACTTCGTGAGAAGATCCGTCCCCAGTTTCTCCGAAATGGTCAGGCCTTTGCAAAATTTAATTAAGAAAGACACCCAATATTACTGGCGATCCCTAGAAAATCAATCTTTTAATGCAATAAAGAAGGCCATAATAGATGCTCTGTCTCTCATGAGCCTCGACTTTTCTAAAGACTTTACACTCTACACTTTTGCTTCTGACCATTCCTATGTCGTCGTCCTAACTCAAAAGAACGCCCAAAACAATGAAGTACCCATCGCCTTTATGAGCTCCGCTTTCAAAGGTGCTGAACTTAATTACCCAACGGTAGATCAGCAAGCCTATGCTGTTTTCAAAGCAGTCAAGCATTTCTAGTCTTATCTTTTGAAATCAAGGACGAAAGTTATTTGTCCCTTACCGAGCTGTTAGGAACCTGTTAGTGCAAAAGGAACTAGGAGAAAAGAGGGCTATCTGGGTCACCTCCTTGCAGGAGTATGACTTAGAAATTACACCAGCTCAAATAGTGAGAGGCCAAGGGTTATGCAAGTTAGTTGCTGATTCAGCAGCAGGACAACAAGAGGAAAGCGATACGTCAAACCTAGGACAACACGATCAAAATGCAATCTATTGCACACAAAACCCTATCAGTCCTTGGTATGACGATATAAGATTCTGTCTTGAACATGGGTCAGCCCCCCATCACCTGGATCCCACTAAAAGAGGAGCGTTGAGATTAAAGTTTGCCTCCTTTCATCTGGTTAATGGTATCCTGTTTCGTCAAAGTTTTGACGGCGTACTGATGCGTTGTCTTGAGAAAGATGAAGCAGAAAAAGTCTTGCTAGAGTTGCATGCAAGAGAAATTGGTGGTCATTTTGGTGGTGACACCACTGCCCATAAGGTTTTGAGAGTCGGTTATTACTAGTCCAAGTTTTTTATAGATGCCCATGCTTTGTGTCATAAGTGTATCATTTGTCAGAAAGCATTAGGGCGGTTACAAAAACCAGCCTTTCCTTTGCAGCCTGTTTCAGTAGATTCTCCTTTTCAGCAGTGGGGCCTTGTTATCATAGGTCCAATCAACCCCCTGTCCTCACAATAGCATAATTTCATCATCACAGCCACAGATTACTTTACCCGGTGGTCTGAAGCTGTTGCGTTAAGAACTGTGAACACCAGTTAGGTAATATCCTTTCTAAATTCAAATATTATAACTTGTTTTGGTATCCCTGGTTGTTTAGTATTCGACAATGCTTCTTACTTTTCCTCTCCTGAGATGAGCGAGTTCGCTTTAGAAAAAGGAATTAAATTGAAGTATTCTGCTAGCTATTACCCCCAGGGCAATGGATTGGCAGAGTCAACAAATAAGAACTTGATTAAAATCAAGAGAATGGTGGTTGAAAATCACAAAAACTGGCACAATGAACTGTTGAACGTGCTATCGGCTGATAGAATAGCACCAAAAGCTACTGTAGGTAACTCCCCCTTTTTTCTCGTTTATGGTAGAGAAGCAATTCTACCACCTCACATTCTTCTTCCTTCACTGAAGTTGTCCCAAAAAATCCAAGAAAAAGATTGTCCCCCTTTGGAAAACCGAATTAACGCTTTGATGAAGTTAGAAGAGGTAAGAGACCAAGCTAAACGTAAGTTAGATCAACATCAACTATTGGTTAAAATCTGGTTCGATTCTAATTCTGCTTCTGATAGGAATTTCGAAGTAGGTGATCTCGTCTTGAAATGGGACAAACCACATGCGGGAAAGGGAGAGCATACAAAATTTCAAAACTTATGGCTTGGACCGTTCTTGATTGCTAAGAAGCTAGGTCCCAGTTCTTTCTGATTGTAGAATCTTGAGGGGTAGCCTGACACCTATTCGGTGAATGGCCAAGCCATGAAAAGATATTTTGCTTGACAACAACCCTTGTATATTATGTACATATTTTTCTTTTGTTTGCTTTCTCTTTTGCCTTTTGTTTTTGGATTTCTCCTTCGAGTTTATCAGTTTGTGTTTTTGGAAATACACATACCTATATATTGAGCTATTCAGACAAGGAAAACAGAAAATTCCTTCACTGAAACAATTGCTAAGAAAATTGTATAAACATCAATTGTATACTTCTGAAATTTATATCCGTGTTGGCAAAAAAGTCTGTTGTTTGAAAGAAGTTGACTGATTTCAATCTCTGAGTAAAACCTATCATGATCATCTATCATCTTTTTACGTTGTCCCTTTTCCTTAAGGGAATGACTCAGAAGATGTCCCCCTGCCTTAGAAAGTTGCTTCTGTAAAAGAAACATCTCTGGATCTTAATAAAGGACAGTGCTAAAAATTCTGCTGAAGTATGAAAAAATATGTTAAAATATTATAATTTTTAGCGTCACCCCACTCAACTATATAAAAAATAATAAATCAATAAAAAGAGCTATGGGAAGTTCTTGTAAACCCACTGGGATATTGAACAGGTCTGCTGGAAGCAAGTAAATGCATGCATGACGCCAAGACAACTTCGTCAGGGTACTGAACAAGCCTGCTGGCAGCGAAGAAATGCCGGGTATATGAAAATTTGCAAATAAGAAACCTCTTAACATCCTTCATTCTGATCTAGAACTTCTTGGTAGGATACGGATGTCAGAGTGGGTTAAATGGAAACCTTGTCGAGGCTATGGATGCATGTTGGTAGCAATGGCTCTGTCAACAGTATTGGAGATTTTATCTTTAATATCGTGACTCGTTGGTCTTAAGACTGTTATCAATTTTCATCTTTTAAAACACTGCTGGAATATTTGGTTAATGATGATGTTTACACGATTTTATGGTAGTTATTTTTGAGTTGAAATTTTTCTCGTTATCCTAATCTGAGTTTGTGCTTTTGGTAGAGATAACTACTTATACCATTGCATTGCCATTGTTGGCAGCCAATTCACATTTTTCTACTGTCCTTATAAGCTGCCTATACCAGTGTTTTGCAAACCTTAATTATTGTCGCAATTTTCAAATAAAATGACACTTTCGTATTTGCGCTATTTACACACTTACCTTTCTTCTTGTTTTCACGACTGCAAGCATGAAAACTTGGTTTTCGAAGTCGCATTAAAATCATCACTGAATTGTCGTTATCATTCTTGTCGATATGCCCATTGCGTTTACATTTTACTTATCATTATACAGTTGGCAAGACCTCTTGATTTTTATTCATTTGACATTCTTTGATTGATTATGTTACTTCATTTCATGAGTGATTGAGTTTGTGATGCATTGGTGATTGGATTTAGATGTTGAAAAGAAATGGAGTTATGGTTAAACCCTTGGTATGAATCGTTCTATACAACACATGTGACATAGTCACAACACTTGGTATTGGTTTGGATTCATTTGTTTGGTTTTGAAAATATAACTATTGCTCGTGCGAACGATCAATCCACTTATCAAAGGTTTCGATTGATTGATTGAAATGGTATAGTTGTAACACATATGCGTTTTGATTTGAATATTTTTAAGCGTCGGCGGTTGTACCATGGTAATGACTATTCTGCATGGTATAAAGAGCTCCACCACCTTCGCATGATATGTCATTAATGCTTACCCTTATCCCTGTTTCAACTCTACTAGCATCGGGTAAGCCTTTGAGCGTTCTTCCCCTGCGTATGTTGTGATTCAAACCCTGGCTCGTTCACATCACTTACTGCGTGCTCCTCTCTATGGCACCGATGGTGCGAATTGAGCCGACCGGTAGTCAAGCTCTGCTACTCTTTGATAACGCCCAGAAAGATTTAGAGGATAGTGGTTGGCTCACGTTTGTACAGAGGTTCGAGGGTTTCAATTTGATTGTTGCACGAAAATTCTCCCTTACCTTTGATGGGTGTCGGGCCAAAGTAGGTGACATTCAGCTTGAGTTGAATGAAGAGTTCATTAGCTCTGCCACAGGGTTAGCAGCCACGGGACATGATGGTTTAAAAACTCTAAAGTTGATGAGGTGCCATGGCCACTACTATTCGTATCACAAAATGTCACATCCTGTGACAAAGGCATGCCCATTTCCACACTTAAACCAAGGTGGCATGATCTTTTGATAATGGTTAAACAATTTGTGACCTGTGAGGGTCGGTATGGATTGGTTTTTCTTTATCACCTTCGATTGTTAATAAATTTCATTGGCTATCCATTGAACATGCCATTTTACTACTTGCGTAGTCTATACAAAATGTCAAAGAGGTTTAAACGAGAGAAGGCCGATAGTAGCTTGTTCCACCACGGCCTGATCAGAATCATCATTGTTCACCACTTAAATCTTCACGGTGACAGTTGGCAAGCTTTTGTCTCTTGAAATGGCTTTGTTGATTCAGAGCCTGTCCAAATCGATAAGCCTGTGGTTAGTGAAACTAAGGTCAAGCCACCCATGCCTTACCATTTCCTACTGCCCTCTCCCAAACCCTCGACTGACCCTAATATCGACCTACCCGACACCACAATAGACAAGACCCAGGCTGTTAAAAAGCCTGTGAACAAGAAGGTCAAGGGTAACCCTACTGTCGACGACAAAGGTAAAAAGAATGCTCGACTTATATCGAGACTTGCTAGGAATAAACCCAAACCTAGTATTGATTAAAAGCCCATAGTCCTCAGTGAAGACTCAGACTCTGATGTTGAGCGCTTCTTGGCTGGAGAGTATCCTTACTCCCATGGTCTGTGCCCTAAGCCACCCTACGACTTTGTTTCGAATATACCCCCTTGCCTAAAGAATAATCCTAGCTACCCAAGGATCAAGCTACCTAATGAAACCCTCGGTGATCTGAACAAACCCTCGACTATTGTTTCAAAGCCTGAACAGTCGTCATGCAGCCAATGTGATGTGTGGATGGAACGTTACTATACTGATGTTCCCTTATTACAGTCGAAAATCAAATCATTGGAAAACCAAGTTACAGTGTTGACAAGCGAAAGGGACAAGTTTCAAGCTAATGACAAGAAGCAGAAGACCACTAGTTCCATCGTATTTCGGAATGTCAAATCAGCTACAGCCTTTGTCAATTCCAAACTGTCATGACTAAGTTCTCTGCTGATTATCCAGGTATGAATTTTGATATCAATTTCGTTGTATCAATTGCTTGGATTAATATAATGAATTGGTTTTTGAGTTTCGATAAGTCTGTTTATTATTCGAAATAAATTTTGTCATGGTTTGATTATCAAAAGCGGTTATTCTATGAATCCTGTACAGTACATTTGTTTTGCTAAAATTAAATAAACACATGATTTCGATATGCGATTTTGTCGTGCCCAGCTTAGTAGAAATGATCGATTGGTTTTGACTTGGTGTGGTTCGCTTTGGAAAATTTCTATTGGTTTGAATTAATGTGATCAATGAAGTTTTCTTTCGCTTGGATTTTGTTTGCATCTGACTTGTACATGAGATTTCTATGCTAAAATCAGAGCACGACTATGTTTTGATTTGGTATGATTTCGTTATAGCTGGATCACATCGGCTCTGATGTGTTTTTTTTGGTTTGATTGTGAAACGATTTCGTGGTTTTGAATTGTTATGATCCTTTAAATATGTTATGCATCATTACTAATGATTGGTTTAATAAATATGATGTAATCTCTTAAATCAGGAAAACAACCTTGTTCCACTTCGATTTGAAAAAAGCGACTCTTTTTTGTATGGAACCGATATTCTCGCTTGGCCTGTGTCGAAGATTTATTCGCTAAAATCATGGAAACAGTGCTAATTCATAACGATTATGCCATACTCAAACCATTTCGATTCATGCATATTCGATTTTATTTGCAAGTGATTAGAATGATCGTTTATATTCAATACAGTTATATCAATTTGAAAACGATCCTGTTGGATACAACAGTGATCTTGTGGATAGCTGAAGCAACTATTTATGTTGATTTCAATTGGTCCATGAATCAATTTCATTGTTGTCGGTTATCCAGTATGATTCTGTATACCCGAATTGGTGATAACATATGGAACAGAGTACATGCATCTCTGTAATCATTCGATTGATTTTAGTCTTGTTTGATCTCAAATTAGTATAACAAATTCGATTTGAATGATTCGTTTGTCTTTCAAATAGCAATTAGATACTTGTTTGATAGTTTGAATTTAATTCTTTAAAATTCGAATTGATTTTAATACGATTCTATGTTTGATTTAGACCAGCTACAGAATCGCAAGATTCTGTAGCTAGTCTTTAGAATTAGATTTTTGTTCATTTTATTAATAAAATATTCTTCTAACTCGCCTATTTTTGTCCTCTTTCATGTACATTCGAATTGCATTGGGAATGTTGTGGTAGTATAAGAGTTATTTGTATGATATAGATTTTATTTTAGGTTGTTAGTTTAGTAAGACTTGGGATATCATCCTAGATTTTTTGTAAACAGTTTTCATAACTTCCACAGGGATGTTTTACCCTGTGGGAAGTCTTTAAATACTTGTTTTTTTTGTAATAAACATCATCCTCACTTGTGGGAGAACCAGGCTATGGATTTATGACTCAGACTGAGACGAAAGTTGATGTCTTGTAACAACGTTCACTTTCAATATATCAAGCTTTTGTTTCAAGTTTTATGCATGTCAATTTGCAGTTGATTATAGACTACTTTAGCTATCATAATCTATTGCAGGATGATGTGATTTGATTAATGTGCTATCCATATCTGATCTCTTTCATTATTTAAAAGTACAACAATTACTTTGTTTTAGTTAATGAATCACATATTTCTCTTCTTCGTTAATTGAATCAATTTGTATAGATCTTTGCATACAGATTTCTCTAACTGTGAAGATTTATAAATTATAAGGTTGTTGTAAATTTTTATGTCTTGTTTGTCCTGTAATTATATTTGAAGAGCACAACAACTTCCCATTTACGAGAAGATTGTGGGTAATCTAGTGCGGGTTTCCTCCCTTCGATCAGCTAAGACAATCATTGCATACACAGGACAAACTAGGAGCGTTCCTTCAGGTCAGTTTTTTCATTTATTTGATAGTTAATTTGTTAGTATAATTTAAGTAGTTTAGTTAGATATATGTGTAGTTTAGATTTGTAGTTAGAGTTAGTATCTTAGTTTTTTAGTTTAGATATTTTTTATTTTATTTCTTTTTCATAGGATCATAAAAATAAAAAAACAATAGCTCTCGCTGTCTTAGGACAAAATACGAATGAGTTTTTCAGGTTTTCATTCAAATCTGTAAATTGTAAATATTATACATTTGTGAATAAGATTTATTTCTGTTAGTAGTTAGATATTTAATTTCTTAGAGTTAGCATAGTATTAGATAGTAGATTGTATATATAATCGTTAGATTTGTTTACTTTGTTTTAATAGTTATTTTTAGTTAGATTAGTTAATTTAGAGTAGTTTTCTTTCATTTTCTTAGGACTTAGATCGGCTAACGGAGCCGCTAAACCCGTCAGGGTGGTTCATCCCAAACGGCTTGGGTTATTTAGACAACCATGGACCGGTTCTACTCTTCCAGTTGACGGACAGTCAATTTCGCCCGTCAACATTATGCTAAAGAAAAAATAATGCATTTAATTGGTTCATTTCAAAATCATACCCCATTAGGAAAACACCAGATCTTTGAGATGAGGTTGACTGATAGGTTACTATGTTTTGGATGTAACTTCCCTAGTTTTTTCTACAACTTTAAGAATTAAAAATGGAAGCAAATCACCAAATTGGCATATCTACTATTCGATATATGCATGAATTGCATTCAAAGTTTAGAGTTGTATTTCAAAAACCAAAGGGGCATGTTGCATTTATTTGTAAGTTTGAAAAAGGTGGTCATTTAAATTATGATGCTATCAAACTAGGCAAGGAAAAGACACACTTTAAATACACATTAATACATGAGTGTTATTGTGCCTTATGGAGTCCAATATGGACTTTAAAATTCTACACATGAATAGAGTTCAAAAACAAGGTGTTGATACGAGAATTGGGGCCTATTGAATAATTGGGGCCCATTCTCACTATCATTCATAGAGGGAGGAGTTGATTTAGCCATCGAACCAAATAATCAAATCAGAACAATAGTTCATGAAAAGGAGTCCCAATATTCAATTCGGCCCCTCCTATCAATCTCGTTGTAATTTGAAATTTAACCCCCATGTTCAACCATCAAATTCAACTTCTTCTTGTGAAGTTTGAGCTGAATTTTTTTATATATTATTATCTTGAATCCTATGGTATTTTTCAAGTTTAAATTCAAGTTTTCTTTTCTTAACTTTCAAACTGTGCCTTCCCCTAGTTTCCAAATTAGGACCTTTCATTACCTTCCTTTGCCAAAACCTTGCCCAATTTGGTGACTAGGATCGATTGTCAAATCGAGCCCTCCTTTCACTAACCTACCTCTCAAATTTATCGATTTCCTAATCGTCCTCAAATTCTAATGCATTCCTCATCAAATATTTATGTGGATAGGTCATGATGTTGAGATCGTTCCCAACATTCAAATTGGCACTCCTACCACCCATCTCATGATTTGAACATTTTTTTACTTACTCTTAAACTTAGAAAATGGTTGAAATCTGTATATAAGGAAATTTAAAATATGAAATAAAAAAAGGGATTAGTTATATCGAATAATTGAACTTACCAATCCATTCATATAGTTGATTATTGCAAGGAAAATTTCAAACATGGGGAAGAATTTTCATGATCCGGATTTATGAGGGAATGAAATGAAACACATAAATAAGACAAAAACATAGAGATAAAACAATACTCAATTTCTATTAAAGACTTAAATATGCAGATATTATAAAGTAAATACAAAGTGAAATGAACTCGCCAGAATGGTGGTAGTTTATCTCTGAGAAGAGATGTGATGACTATGCACATTCGCTAGAATATGATTACAATGAGGCTCCCAAGAATTTTTAACATAAAACATAAATGAGAAAACCCTAAACATCCAAAACCCTGACCTCAAAAGATAAAATGCCAAAAGGTTTGTGGGCCCTGGTGGGCGTAGCTGATATGTCAACTTCCCTAGGGAATAACTTTTTCATATAATCTATGTATGGGGCACTTGATACCTCATCGAAAAGGTCTAGCCAAGGAGTATAATTTTGAATGGACAAATACATGCCAACATAAATCTATTAGGTGATGCCACGTCAAAAAAACGTTGTTTAGGGCCTCAAAACGTCACCAGAAGATTGGGACCCGAAAATTTGTAGAAAAAATGCGAAAATGGAAACTATATTTTGATCTAGTGGAATAGGTGAGCTTCCACCGATGTCCATTGAGATCATTTCAATTTCAAAATTTTATCATTGTATTATAATTATAATTTATGATACTTGTATTTGTGGTGGGTCAATTCATTTTGTCATAAATCTATGCATCAATGCGAAATATTTTTTTGTATAAATATGCATTTAATTATACTTACTAAGACAAGTGGTTTACCTGTTAAATTATGTATCATCAATATTACTACTCTTTTCATTTGTGGATAGAGAAGATGTAGAATTATTTTGGATAAATTCAATGGTTGTAGAAAGTAAAGTCTACCTAAGTAGAAAAAAGATGCATTGTATGATATCATATCATATTGCTTTGTTGTCAATGTTGTTAATGTTTTAAATGGAGAGGTCACATTGTCTTGTCTGGATGAAGAACTAAAGACATTGGCAGACACTCGTAGTGGAATGTACTTTGTTTCTTATCCTAATTTGCAAATGTGTAATCATAGTGAATGCTCAATATCTCAAAAAAATTATGGTTTGATAGATGACTCAATGTCTAGTGATTCAAAGGATGAAAATTCTTGAGAGGATGATATAACTTCAAGGGATCATTCTACATCAAAGTGTGAATATGATGGGGAGCAAGATGATTATGTGAATGTTGGTCCAAAAGAAGGGAAGGAATTCCTTGTATACCATGTCATTCTAAAACATGTATGTTCAAATAAAGAGGAACACATAGCCTTGGGTTTTATCTCAAATATTCTTGAAAACCACATTAGTCAAGGAGATATGTTGGGATCACATATTTTTTGTGTAACGGTGGAAAGAATTTAATCACCTTGAAATAAATGCTACCTCTTAGTGAAACCCTACAAGAATATATTAACCAATAGATAAAATGTTAGACTAAAGAATATGATCGTTGTTACTGGTTCAAGGGCTTCACTAATAAAAAAATTCATCCTCTTCACATATTGAAGATCACAACTTGAAGTTTAAAGGTGTATCGGTGAAGATAACTCATCTATGTTCATCTAAGAATAAGTATGTTGATGAGAGAACTATTATAAATGTGCTTGAAGGGGAAGTGGTACATTTAGGTAGGTTAGATGGACTTCATTTTGGTATTCATATCTATAAAGTCTTCACACAAACTTGCACCCACTTTATTCTATTATAGGGTTCTTTGATAAGGTGGACTATTCACCAATTTGTGCCCCTCAGTGGTGCCTGATTAGATGTGAAGTTAAAGGAAAATCCATCAAAGGTAGAGGTAAATATGTGGAGAGCATTAGAAGATCCACTTCCACAATTGGATTATCTCATTGGTATGAATTGCTCTTATGGCCAATTAGTGATAAGAAAACCATGTAATTACCACAAACACCCAAGGCCAAATTCATCTCATGGGTGTGTAAGGAAAATAGGTTCCAATGAATATGAAGATGAATATTCCTTCACCAAATGATTAAGAAATGGAAGATGTCGTAAAAATGAATGTTTTTTTTTAAAATACCCAATGGCCTATTAACTAATGGGTGACACTTTATTAAATCCAAGGGTGAGATTGAAAGAAGGGAATTTGTGCTCAATGTATTGGAATCAAAAGCAATTATAAAAATGTGTGGAAACACAAAGAAAATGATCTTGATTGACATGCAATTTGATGCAATTGAAGTTTTTCAAAATGCATGGTATAAATCTTTTTCAATACCAATAGACACCTTATTTAGTTAAAAAGAATAAATTTCTAAATGGCGACGCAAGAGCAGTAAATTAAAATTGTGGGTTAGAAAAACCAAGGCCTAATACTTTAGCTATAATAGCTAGCCTTCAGAAGGAGATCAATGAAAATCTAGATAGAGCTCCACACCATACTCATTTAGTGCATCAATATGGCACAATGATGCCTCTTAGATTATTTCCTACAAATTATACATAGAAAATAATTCTTCAAAAGTGTAATGGGGACCTTGCTAAGCTTAAACTTCCTTTAGTGTCATAGTCCAAGTTAAGGAATATATGAAGAAGGAATTTTACAGATGTTGCAATTACAAATAACACTTTCTTTGCTAAGTGTGATGACTGTTGTGAAATTTTCCAGAAACGTAGAGGCACCATTGACCCAATAGTGATAAAATATTGCCACCAAGTCCAAACATTTCACAAGGAGTACATTGCAAGTTGTTTCTCATCCTACTATGCCCATAGATTAGAATCATAGAAAAAAATTAGAAGTACTTAAGCATTGTGGATGACAAGATGGACAAGATGAATACTTCCATACCAAGGATTTTAATGAAGGAAAAGTTAGGTAACACTACCTATAATATCCCAGGTCATCTAGGTCATCTAACTAACATGATTACACATGGGCATTAGAATGGGAGTTTTGGACACTTTGGCCTCCATTTTGTAGATATAAGTTCAAACTTCACTATATCCTCATCTTTATGATTGAGCACGTTAGAGGACCCGATGGTTGATGAATTTGGACATTTTTTATACAATAAAGGATCTTCAATACATCCATTGGATGTTGCACTTTTACAAAATGAATCCTATGAAAAGTATCAAGAATGTAAGAGAATCCATGCAAGATTTTTCAATGCCAAGAGATTCCTTGAACAAACTCACACTAGTTTTATTCTTGCAACTTGAAAATTATTGAGGCGACAAAAAGAACCATTACCTCTCTTTTTTTCATCCATGCTCATAGAAAAAAACACGTTTACAATTGTATAGGTAAGATTCCTTCCATTTAATCACACACATGAATCTCTAAATGGAACATATGGGAGGCTATCAACTAAAAAGTAAAGATATATTATCACTCCCTCATATCATGGAGAACTATAGAATGGTTCAATATGAAAGAAACTTTACTCCATACTTGATTGAGGAGGTTTATAATTTTAAGGACTTTGTGGGGAAACACTTAGTGGATGGAATTTAGAAGATTTTGAGTATCAAATCCCCTCAATACTTCAAATTTAGATGGAACCCCTGTTATGCTATATAAGAAAGTTATTAGGGATGATAATTGGTATCATTGCACAAATATATGGAAAAAAGTGACTAATGGCATGTCAAACTTGTCTAAGTTGGAACCTATATTATCACCATTCAAAACACTAAAAGAAATGGAATAATTGAAGAAAGGAATAAATCCATCCATTACTCATTTTAATGAAGCAACAAAAGATGGAGGTATGGAATATCGACTTCCAAAGATAGTATCTTTAGTAAATGTTTTAAAGGATTTAGATGTTCCCTTAGTTAATCAGGCAAGGCTAAATGTTCTTTTTGGAAGAAAACAAGACAAGAATCAAACACTAGTAATGATACTCAACCATGACCTTAAATCATGGATGATTACCTAAGTTAAAGGGTCCCTACTATTGATGAAATATTTGTGGGTCCTTCTTGTAACAATCCTATGGAAGAATTTGATCCAAGAAAATATCTGAAGAAAAATCACGTATGCTCACTGTATGACCAAGTGATAGTAAGCCAATATGGTTAGGAAAATAATTAGGTGATGTCTACAAATATATAGATGATATTGAGAGATACTAGGTTCTAGTTAAATGATGGAAACCCAATGGAGGATATGTGGGTTGAGATAAAAAAACTAAAGAGTGGACAAATGGAAGAAAAAAAGATGACATCATTGATGTAGATAACATTGTATGGCAATGGAAACTATGGGTAAATGAAAATAACATGCAAATGAAGATAAAGTAAAAATAAATGAAAAGGGACACATGGAAATTAAGATATATCAACAACAAGTGGAAAATATATGTGATGGTGAATGAGACTTTATTTCTAGTGTTCGAAGAAATATAATGGTATTTTCACTCTTGACCCGAGATGTGGGTTTTAAGAGAAATTTACTGATATTATATGATGAACATGACTTGGAATATTATTCTACTAGGAAAAATTTTTGTAATATGGTATAAATATCAATGAAAGATGACATATTAAAATGTATTCAGTGAACTTGTTTGGGTTATTCCTTTATAGTGTCACCTTGTTGAGACCAAAAGAATTTCATCAAAAATTACATTCAAAATCAAGACTTGTCTTCATAGGTTTTGAAATACTTGAGGGTTTTTGCACTTAGCCAAAATCCATTATCCTTTTTAACCCTTTCAATGTTTGAAATATTTTCCTTCTTTTCCTTGTTTGAACCTTGATTCTTTCTTTATTCCTAAATTGAGCTTAATTTCCACATCAAACCCTCTTTTAAATTGGTTGAGCTTTGCATTTTGGTCGATTTCCAGTTCAGGCCCAATTTCCAATTCAAGTCCTCGATTCACTTGTTTGAACTTTACCCTTGTCTCAATTTTCATATTGGTCCTGATTTCCAAATCAAGCCCTTGCCAACCTATTCAAACTTCTCCTTGCCTCTCAGATTGAGCTTGATTTCCAAATTGATCTCTCACCAACATGTTCAAACTTTTCCCTTGTCCCAATTTATAAATTAGGCGTGATCCCTTGATTGGACCCTCTTTTACCTTGCTTCATGCATGATTTCTAAGTCGGGGTCAATTGAAACTAGGGCCATTGTTGTCCCATGTTAGAGATAGGAGACAACATTTGCTAAGAAAAATAAATTTTGTTAGTGTAACTTTGGAAAATGAAAATCACACTATTGGAAACCAATAATGACACTATTGAAAACCGATAATCACACTATTGGAAACCAATAATCACACTTTTGAAAACCAATAATCAAACTTCTAGAAACCAATAATTATACTTTTGAAAAATAATAATCATACTTTTAAAAACCAATAATCACACTTTTGAATCCCGAATAAAGTATAGTTTCTAACTAGAGAGTCTACTTTCACTCCCTAATTTTAATTTTAATGAAATGAAATTTATATCCCTCGTTTAAAAAGAAGTATGAGCTTTAAATTTCAAATTATAAAATGGTATTAAAATTGGTATAATAAGGGGTGTTTAAAAGTATAAAGTTTATGATTCATTGTAAACCATTAAAGTGGTTTTCATAAAATACAATGCACAAAATAAAATTAAAATGAGATTACATGAGGGGAATTGTATGATTTTAATATTAATTGGTACATAAGGGGATATTATATGATTTTAATATTAATTGGTATAAATGATTTTAATTTTGGATTTATCAGATGAATATATAAAATTTTAATAAAGATTTTTATTTTATGAATTTAATTTATTTCTATGTATAATAAATATAATGTTAGGTTTAGTTAAGATGGTTGAGAGGAGTGACATGTTTAGCTCGAGTATATTGAAATATAGGGTGAAACCATAACAATGATATACTCTTTAAGAACTCAACATGTCATTTATGAGAATTGAACCTCGGTGAGGAGGATAACAAATTCCTCACAACCACCCGAGCTAAACTCAATTGACATTTTTATATTTTATTTTATCTTTATAATCTTGACTTTACATTTTGAACATTACACTACCATATACATCTTTCTTCTCACATTATAGAAAGCACCCCTCAATACAATAAAATAAAACACTATATATTGTGAAACATGGTAACATAAAGAGTATGAAGCAAAGTCATTTTAATGAAATAAAACATTAAATGCATGAGATATAAAGTGAATGGGACCCATGAATGCATGGTGATGTGATGGAGTACATTAACATGTTATGAGACCATAACATAGTGGCTTAACACATAACAACATGATATGATGATGACATGGCACAATGTTTATATATCACAATTATGATACAACTATCATAGATTCATGCTAACCTCAAAGCATCTCTTAAGTATTGATAGGTATAAAAAATAAATCTTTACAAAAATATATTAATGATTAATAGATTCATTGTTAAGATGGATTTATGTTGATTTATTATTAACAACATAGAAACCATTTTAACTCGGGATCTATCATGCATCGAGGGAGGTGAAATCTTTTGATGTGTAAACTTTTTTTGGATTGCAAAAACATAAAGAAGCATTTGCACCTCAAGGGATTTGACCTGTCTATACACATGATATATCTCTTGTATTACTTTATTATGGATATTTTATTAATAACTATGTTTCCTCTAAACCAAATTGGAAATTTAGTACATATGTTTTGAACAATCTATGTTCAAAATGTCATACCCATAGCTACATTCATAGTAAAACAAACCATTAATATGTTTATCATTTATTAATTCACATCATTCATAGTAAAACAAACCATTAATATGTTTATCATTTATTAATTCACATGGCTAAATTTTGTCTGAAAATCATATACATCTTATCATAAATTCTATGTATTAGGATTTCATTATGATTCATTCTTGGCTCAAGATATCTGAACTAAAAACCCATTAAACAATGATGATATTAACATAGAATTGAGGCTTTAGAGCTATAATCATTTCCACATTGCTTAAGAGTTCATGTTTAATAATTTTATTAATGGACATATTTGTGTAGGGACAATGTTTGACATTTTTGTACAAGATTCCAACTCTCACAATATTTATTGATACTCTAGACCTAGTATCATCAAATAGTTTACATGCTTTTTAACATTTGGGAAATGTGCAACAATGATACATTTATATAAGTGAAATCACAATAAGCTTTGATCCAGAGTTAAGATGAATCTATTTTTAACTTTAGGTTAGGGTTGTCTTTGTATATTTTTTATTTACTTACATTTTATTAAAAATTTTAAGTGCCACATGTCATCTCCATGTTGAGAACAAATGGAATTACACATCCCCCTCATATTGGATTGTAGAAAGCACCTTTAGGTGCAATTATTATTATTATTATTATTATTATCATCATCATTTTTTTTCATTTTTACATATTTTATGTTATGGACCTAAATTTTTCTTTCATTTTAAATTATTAGTGTTACGTTACATTATACATCTCATTCATTTTGAGTTGTAGAGTGCACAACATTTCTCTCAACAATTTGATGGTGGAGCAAGATAATAAGGTGATAACATGCAATATTGACCATAAACTCATGAAAAAAAAAATGAGAACATCATCCAATATTAACAACAAATTGTTAATATCACCATGATGAGATGTGATCATGGAACTTAATCATTCTTTCTTTCTACACACCTTTTAATAAAAAAATATAACTTTTTAACAACAATTTCATTTATGTGCTTCAAAGTGTGTCAAAATTGCATTATAAGAGCTATGCAACTATATCTGTTTGGTGCCATGAATCAATCTTTTTTGGTTTTTAAAATTAGTCTGCACCTTAAAAAATTAAAAAAAATTGTGATTTGTTTGTTTAACATACTTCAAAGTTGTTTACCACTTCAACCTCTTTTCTTTGATTTTTCCTATGGTCTTTCTTATCAAAACCCTCAAAACATATTCACAAACATCTTTTATAATTATGTTCAATGAGACTATAAACTTATAATTATGTTTAATGAGACTAAAAACATAGCGTGCTTACTGATATTGATAAACATATTTAAAATGAAGCTTATCATATATATATATATATATATATATATATATATATATATATATATATCATATTTTATATGATGGAAATTTTTGTGTTCTAAACATAAAATTATATCTATAAATTTAATGAAAATTATTAAAAATCGATAATATCTTAATCCAAATAATAATCAACCAAAATAATACCTATAAAAAAAAAATGAAAATTGAACTCACTAACCTACTACAAAGTGAAAATTATTAAAAATCGATAATATCTTAATCCAAATAATAATCAACCAAAATAATACCTAAAAAAATGAAAATTGAACTCACTAACCTACTACAAAGATGAAAATTAAGACTCACTAACACAAAATGTTCATGACCTAAAATTTTATAACACACTTTCTAAACATTTACAACATTTCTAAATGGTCACCTAATAATTTTATAACACACTTTCTAAACATTTCTTATTAAACTTTAACAACATTTTAATTTATAATAATAATAATTTAATATAAAATTTCAACCATAAAAT
>ML778223.1:886714-898711 GCA_009831015.1 Picea engelmannii
CCTCTCTCTCTCTCTCTCTCTCTCTCTCGACCCCCATGCACACATTTCTATGCACCCCATTGCCACTTTTTTTACCATCAACTTTGTGTGAACACCCTAACTTTCTAATAATTAAACCACAAATACCAAGATACAAAGTATAAAATACAATCATAAACACAAATACTAAATACAAATGAATAAATATTCCATACAAATATAAAAGAAAAATATAAATACATATAAATTCAATAGAAACAGATATATACAATTACATATAAATAGATATTTCATGCAAATACAACATAAAACATAGATATAAAGTATAAAATATATAAAAGCACATAAAAATTCCATACCAATATAAAATGTAAAGATACATTCACACAAATACATAGATGTTTAATATAAAGTACAAATAAAATCCATACTATAATTTACATACAGACATAAATAGATATGCAACACAAATAAATAAATATTCCATACAAATACAAAAGAAAAATATAAATAAATATAGATTCAATACAAACAAATATATACATATAAATACAAATAGATATTACATGAAAATACAACATAAAACATAAAATACATACAAGCGCATAAAAAATCCATAGAAATATAAAATGTAAAAATATATTTACACAAATAATAATAATTTTTTTTTTTAAGTAAAAAAGTAGAACCTGCTATATTAAGTTATCAAAGAAACCTTGACAAAATACACAGAGATATAGGTCTGAGCCACCAAAAATGTTGTTGTTTTACCAGAAACCAGCATGGTTTGGAAAACTGTTTTGCCCTCTGTCCTGCCCGGAGGAAACCAGGACAGATGGCTATAATCCAAGTGTACATGTAACAATAGCATGATTAAACAAAGAAACAAACTAGCATAGAAGAACCTAGATACCCGGTGACTCGTCGCCCTTGCTTGTCTGCCACGTGGACCCAGCAGGGATGGCGAATGCCTGCGCACAGAGAGGGCACCTCCTCTTTGTTGGAGCATTGGATTACGCATCAAGGAGCAGGTCCAGACGATGTCCCATGAGAAGGGATCTGTGCTCCAGGTCTGCCATGTGGCCTCGGAGTTCGAACACCAGAGCCAGATGCTCTGCACGGAGGAAAGTAGCATGCGAGTCATTACCTGCGTCGTCGAGGATTACGTCCCCCACTTCCACGTTCATCCCATCTCCGGCTTCGAGCTCCAGCAGTTCTGCACCGATCACTTCCTCCTTCATTGTTGGGCTGGTCTCATCCGCATTCTCTTCGACACAAGCCTTGTCCCGAGCTTCTTCCTCGATCGTTGCCTGCACAGCATGGCTGGTGGGGTTGTAGTCACTCGTCCACGGTATCTCCTCGAAAATGCACCGAGGGATATCTTCTGCCAGCTCGTTTTTAGGACCGCTTCCATCCTGGGAGTTCGCCGCCATGGCTTGGGGTTCTGGGGTGGTCGCTAATTCCTCCATGAACGGTATTTATTCAACGTAACAGGTATGAAATGCATCCGCGGCGTCATCCTCCAGCCTGTTTCCAGGCTCAATTGCCATGGTTTCACTACTATGCACAGCCCCAGCCAATTGGTCAGCGCGAGCCTTCTTCTGAAGAATGGAGGTTTCCATTGACAGAGCGCACTCCAGTTTCTCCCTCCTTTGCCTCTGCACTTTGTGGGTGTACCAGGTCAAGCCATGGCGAGGCCTGCCTCGTTTCCTGGTCATGCTTGCCAAGGGATATATAACAATGCAGAGAGGATGCAGTGATATGAGAGTAAGCCAGGATGGGAAGGAGACAGAGCTGCACCAGAGCTCCCAAATGACAGGGAGGCCTAAAGTGAGAGCAAACCAACTCTGTCCAGGCCCTTGAAAATACAAATTGCCAAAGACCGGATTCACCTAGCTATCCATAGACCCTGTCATGTTGAGTGTGTTGTGAGCGAGATTTTTTGCGCGAGGGAGGTGTCCCTCCTCTGTATATCGGCTGTAATGGTTGTCTACCATCGTAAATGTGAGGCGGATGGGTGGCAGCCATCAACATTTATGCTGTGGCTCAGTGTAGAGCTAGGTAGTGAGGAGTTGTCGCATGTCACCCCATCCAAGGCTAGGAAGTCTCTATTTGCAAGGTCTCTACAATGCCTTGAGAGGTCTGTATCATCAGAGAGATGGGCTTGCCAGTATATGAGTTCTGACTTAGAGTCAGTTCCAGTATTTTCCAGGTGATCCGCAACCTTGTTAGCGTCTCGTTTCACATGAGAAGGGATTAAAGTGAGGTTGGGGTGGATAAGATCTGCAAAATCCTCCAGAAGTCTTGAGAGTCTCCAGCTGGGGGAGATCCGCCTGGGGAGTTCACCATGTAGGATTTTGGAGATGAGTTGGATTGTGATTTGGGAATCCCCCTCAACGATGATCTGATGGTATTGGTGTTGAACAACATCTTGGAGGCCTTTGAAAAGGCTTGTGAGCTCCACCACATTATTCATATTTTCCCCTAAGAAGCCTGCCATCATGTGAATAATATTACCAGTGTGGTTCCGAAGGACAGCTCCAAAACCATCTGGTCCAGGGTTACCCTGGAGGCCCCATCAAAGTTAAGCTTGAGGAATCCTGAGGGGGGTGGGGTCCATACCGTGGGGCTGTTAGCTCATCTGTTTTTAGTCTTCCCCTGGGTTTGCACACGAATTTGCATGTCCCAGCCTTTAAGAATACTCTCCTCCTCGGGCTTACACTGCAGATCTTCATGGAGCCAAGATTTTCTATGGATTGTTTCATGGATAAGCTTCTTAACCCTCTCCCATGTAATGGTGGTAGGGGATGCTTTTGAGTGGAAGATTCTCTTGTTTCTCTCTTTCCAAATTGCCCATAAGGTGAAGCCCGGAAGCAGCTGCCAGATGCATTGGAGAATTGGATTTTGGAAGGAAATTGTTTCCCAATTAGCTAGGGTATCCCTGATGCTACCTCGATTTCTTTGGGAGCGTCACATGGCTAGGGCTCCCCAATCTCAGATCCGTTGACTATAGTGGCAGTTGTTGAGGAGATGTTCCATGGTTTCCTCACTTTTTTGGCAAAGGGTACATCTGGAGGGACCTATAAAGCCTTTCTTTAGAAGATTGTCCCAGGTGAGGATACGGTTTTGTGTTGTGAGCTAAAGAAAAAAGGAGACCTTGGGCCAGAGTATTGATTGCCAGACTTTGCTCCAGATGGTTTCGGGGATTTGGTTTTGGTAGTTTCCCTGTAGGTAGTATGCTTCACTGACCGAGAAGATGCCTGTTGTGTAGTGGCCCCATCGGAGTATGTCTGGTCCCTCTTTGATTGGAATTTTCCAGTGTAGTACACAATTCTGCCAAGGTAGAAGGTCGATATCCTCCATGATCTGTAATTCTATTCACCTTGTTTTCCACTGTCTCCAAGGTTGTCTTCTGTGAGTTGGGATCCAAAAGTCTTTAATAGTTCTGAAGATATTCAGTTGTAATCGATTTTTGAGAGGGTTGAGGCTTTCCAGGTCGCTGAGAGGGGGTAGTTGTTGCCAAGAGTCCTGCCAAAAGAGTGCGCTTTCGCCATTTCTCACTTCCCAAAAAGCATGCTTTTGAATCAGGGGGCGATTTTTCCAGGCAATGTTCCATATGTTGGATCCTTGTATCTGTTCATTGAATCTGATTAGTTGGTCAGGCTGTGTGTTCGGAGCATAATTTTGTTTCCAAATCTGTGCCCAGAGCTCTTTTAGATGCTGCAGCCACCTCCACCACATCTTGGCTCCCATGACCTGGTTAATCTTTCCCGGATCCTGAATTCCCAGTCCTCCGAATTTTTTGGGTTTACAAAGTTTATCCCATCCAACTAAAGCCCACTTCGTATTATTTTGGTGTCCCTGCCATAGGAAATTTCTTTGGAGAATCCTGATAGCCTTGATGACCGAGATGGGCACTGCCAGAGCAGTAAAGAGGTAAGTTGGTAGAGCTTGCAGGACTAATTTGAGCAGGACCAGTCTAGTAGCAATGTTCAAAGGTCTAAAGGTCCAGTTGTTCAACCTGTTGGCTATAGACAAGAGCAGGCTGTCCCATGAAATGGATCGCGCTGGCTCTCTAGTTAGGGGAATGCCTAGGTAGATAGAAGGGAGGGAACTTTTGGAAATGCCTAGAAGTCTTGAAAGGTGATTCTGAACCGAGGCTGGCGTGTTGAAAAAATAGAGCTTGGATTTGTCCAAGTTTAGTAGCATGCCTGAGGCTTCCAAAAAGTCAGAGAGAATTGAGTTGAGCTTGGTGGATTCTCTGACCATGGGGGTGTTTATGAGAAGGATATCATCAACAAATTGGCTATGCAAGGGCGCCGAGTGAAGGTTATGAAGTGGCAGCCCAGTAAGTGAACCCTCAAGAACCGCTGCTTTGAGGTAGCGACCTAAACCTTCTGCCATGATTACAAAGAGAAAAGGGGAGAGAGGATCACCTTGCATGATTCCCCTGGTGGAGTGCAATGGCCGAGAGGGTGTGCCATTGACAAGAATGGAAAATAAGGAAGAGGAGGTAAGCTTGAGGACCCATTTGACCCAGGGTTTATTGAAGCCAAAGGATTCTGGTACAGAATGCAAGTATTTCCATCTTAATCTATCGAAATATTTTGAGAGATCGAGTTTGATAAGCATACCTGGTGTTTTTCTCGTTTTTAAGGAGTGGATCACCTCATTGGCCAGTATGACACTGTCCATGATTTGTCATCCTTCTACATAGCCAGATTGCTCATTGGAAATAATGAACGGTTGGAGCGGCTTGAGGCGATTGGCAATGACCTTTGTGATTATTTTGTATATGACATTACAGAGGGAGATTGGTCTGAACTTTTTTGGGTGTGTGGCGTGCTCCTCCTTAGGAATGAGAGTGATGAACATTGCGTTGAGAGTGGAGAGAACTTGACCAGATGTTCTTGATTCTTCTACCGCCAGCCAGACGTCTTCCTTGATCATGTCCCAGCAATGATGGAAAAAATCCGTAGTGAAGCCATCCAGACCTGGTGCTTTACCTAGTGGCATTTCCTTTACTGTCGAGTCCACTTCAGACTAAGTGATTGGTCTTATCAGTGCTCTGTTCTGCTCAAAGGTGATCAGCTGGGGTATGTGCTTGGTGATTTTCTAGATTGCTTCCTCCCTGTTCATATTGGTCTCTGTGAGGAGATCTTTATAGAAGGAGTTGAGTTCCTCCGCTATTTGGTCATGATCTCTTATAGGGATGCCTTGATCATCCTCCAATTGGGTAATGCAATTGATGTATCTGCGGTGTGTCATCGCTCTGTGAAAGAATTTTGTGTTGCACTCCCCTTCTTTGAGACATTGAACCCTGGATTTTTGCCTCCATAGGATCTCTTCTTGTTCCCTATAGACCTCCAAGTCTGCAATTAGTTTCTCCTCTTCCTTCACCAGGTTCGGAGTTTTGCTTCCTGAGATGAAGGTTCATTGAAGTTCCTCAAG
The DNA here is from genome assembly GCA_009831015.1 of Picea engelmannii. Classification (NCBI taxonomy): domain Eukaryota; kingdom Viridiplantae; phylum Streptophyta; class Pinopsida; order Pinales; family Pinaceae; genus Picea; species Picea engelmannii. Next base: position 892,145 of record ML778223.1, read on the forward strand.
TTGGCTCTCGATCTCCTTCTGCCTGAGGAGTATGTTTCCAAAAGTGGATTTATTCCAGCTTTTCAAATGTTGCTTGAAGTTCTTAAGGTGTTGTTGGAACTTATACATATGAGTGCCATGATCTATTTCAGCCTGGGCCCACCAGGTGTGAGCCAGCTGGTGGAAGTTTAGGTGGGTGAGCCAGAACTTTTCAAAGCAGAAGGGTTTGGGCCTAGGGGGAAGCCCGGGTCCAGACAAAAGGTGATAGGCCAGTGGTCCGACCCTGTTTTTGGCATTATATTTGCTTCCATGGCCTGGTCACTTTTGAGGAGGGCTTCAGCCACTAGAAAGCGATCTAATCTACAGGCAACATGCTGGTGCTCTGTTCTTCTATTGGACCAGGTAATGATTCCATTCCGGGTTTCCATGTCAACCATATTTAATTTCTCTATTAGGGTTTTGAACTTACCACTGTCTTGCTCCAGTCGTTTTGTTCCTCCTGTTTTTTCCTCCAGCGTTAGGATCATATTGAAGTCGCCTCCAACAATCCAGTGTGGCATGTGTAAGAGATTTTTGACATATTGAAGGGTTTGCATGAAGCTCTCCTTATCTTGGATGGACTGAGGGTCGTAGACATTTGTGATGGCTCCTTCCTTGGTGGAAGCTACAACTTTGAAGTGAGCCGTTAGAGTACTTGTTGTAGAGAAGGGATGATGCATAGAGACTATTTGTGGGTTCCAAAGGATGGCTAGTCCTCCGGATGCACCCACTGAATCTTGGTAAAGGAATTCACCACCTCTCCAACTGCGTTGAAAGATGTTTTCAGCCTCCTACCCTACACATTTAGTTTCTTGCAGGAGAAGGATATCCGCGTTCTCTATTTTAATACATTCTCGGAGGGTCCTCTGCTTGGATCTTCCATTGAGGCCTCTAATATTCCAAGTTATTGTCTTCATCATGAGGAAGGTGGAGGGGGGTGGAGGTATCCCTCTTATAACTTCTGTATCTGGCCTGAATTGATCATCAGGTGCCCTGCCTCTTTAATAAGTTGATGGGCTGGTTTATGTCCTCTTCTCTTATTTTCCTTGGTTGATCTTTTGGGCTCGGATCTTGGATCTGCCGAGATGCCTAGTCTAGCCATAGATCCCGCTGTGGAGTTGGTAAGCACTTTATGAACTTTACGGAGATGATCTACTGGGATGTGTTGCAGATCTTTTTGATTGAGGGCTTCCTCCAATTTTTCCAGGTCTATCTCTACCAGATCCATTTCATCCATGAGCATGTTGGTGTCTCCGTCTATGCCTAATTGTGTTGTATGGGTTGTTTCTTTTGGGTGGATTGTGTTTAGAACTTCAGGGATTTTGCCTTTTGCTTGCATTGTTGCTTGATGGGGGTTCTGTATTTCTTCCTCTTTTGGCAGCTGATTTAGAGTGTCATAGGAATTTTTAGTGGGGACCTTTGGGGCTGAGATTTGATTCTGTTTTCTTGATGGGTTCTTTCGTCTTCCTGTGACATTGGAAAAACCGTCCTTTTGCTTGCTTTCATTGAGCTTGGTGGTTGTGGCATTAAGAGGACAATCTTTAAATAGGTGGTCGTGCTCATGGCACTTCCTGGATTGAAAGGGTATGTGTTCGTAGTCGATTGTCTGGTTCCAGTCTTCGTCCTGGTATTCAAGCGTGATGGATCTTGGCAGGGCTCTTGATATGTCCCTATAGATGCAGATGCAGGCATATGAGGTGTACTTCCTCATTTTTGTAGCTTATGAAGCTTTGACATATCGTCCCATCGTGTTTCCAATGCCCATGAGTATTTCTTCCAGCCAGAATTCCTGGGGTAGAGAGTACAGCCGGATCCAGACTGGGGCTCTTGTAAAGTCCTCCTGCTCCAGACTGAATCTGTCGGTCCAAAATCTCAGAAATAGTCTCGCTGAACTATAGAAATACGGTCCATTGTCGAAGATTCTGTCCTTGTCTTCGAGATTGTACAGGATTATTGTAAAGAAACCCTTGGAACTAAGCTGGACTTCATAATCACCTTTAGGGTTCCACCAATCCTTGATCCAATGAGTGAGATCTCTTTCAGTCGGCCACAAGCCCAAGAATTTGTCGATCAATGAGTGATCCATCATAAACTGGGTGTGTTCCCCAACCCGTGTTGATTTGATGTGATAAAGTGGGGGTTTTTCCATTTGTGGTATACACTTACCTGGCAGCCATCCTTTGGAAGCTTGTAGATGAGATGTGTTGGGTTCTAGTTCCATTTCTTTGATGAGTCCTTGTTCTTGGGTAAAGAGCTGATCCCGCAGGTGTGTCGGTGGCTCAAAGGCAGGGCGCTTAGCACAGATTCTGTTTTTGTCCTTGGCGGTAATATCGTTGTACGAGGGGGGTTTCCCCCCCTCTCTCGAGCTCATTGTTGGGTGTGCAGGAAACTCGTAAGGTTCTCTCCTGCAGAACGTGGAAGTGAGCGGTAGAGCTCTGGTGTCAGAGCGCGCATCAGGTGCTTCACGGTAACAGGGCACTAGGGTTGCAGGGCGCTAGGGTTGCAGATCCGATCTTGTAAATGTCATATTCAAAATGCTACACAAATAATAATAATAATAATCTATTTTTAAGGTCACGACCAAACCATACACCAAATTGGTGTATGAGACCCCCTTGTTTGTGGGACAAGGGAACCCCTTCCGCCCAATGATTTGACTAGTAAAGTCTACATAGGTATACATACCCTACCCCCCTCTGAATTTGAACTTGTGACCTCTTAAGAGGAAACACATGTTCTTAACCATTAAGCCTACTCATGCTGTATAAAATATCTATTTTTAAGGTCATGGCCAAGCCAGACTCCAAATTTATGTAAAATCCATACTATAATTTACATATAGATATAAATAGATATGCAACACAAATAAATAAATATTCCATACAAATACAAAAACAAAATATAAATACATATAGATTCAATACAAACAAATATATCCATATAAATATAAATAGATATCACATACAAATACAACATAAAACATAAATGAAAAATATAAATACAAATATATAATACATACACACTATACAAATTCCATATAAATATAAACTATAAAATACATTAAAAAAATACATAAATATTTAATATAAAATACAAATAAAATGCATAATATAATTTAGTATAAATATAAATAGATATTCCATTTAAATACAATATACAACACAAATACAAAATACAAAAATTAATACATATATAATTATAAAATACATATAAAGATTAGATACAAAAATAAAATGTAAAAAATATTCACATAAACACATATAGATAGAGATTCAATATAAATACAAATATAAACAAATATATTAATATCTATGATTAAAAAAAATACTAACATGTTAATACAATTCACACCTATCATGTGAAAAAAACAAAATCATAATAAAAACATAAATAAATGTATAGCAATTTTAAAACGAAGAAAGACGAAAATGCCAACCATTGAAAAAATTGAAACTATTCAAGCCAACAGTCTAATCAACTCTCATTTAACGTACATTGGATAAAGATAGTTACCATTCTAAAAAAATAATCCACAATATTAACTTATGTGATTATCTCATAGTCAAAATACACATAATTCTATCTATGGGAATACCTAAAATGCAATGGTTCGAAACTTGTCAAAGGGGGAATACACATAATTCTATGGGAATACCTAAAATGCACGGGTTCGAAACTTGTCAAAGGGGATTTATGATAAACTCGTGAAAATTGGACTAACAATGAGTTTAAAATAATTGTTTAATACAAGGAGGAGGCATAAATGTTAAGTGGCAAAGCTAAAACTAAAATTAAAACTTGGGATGATTATTCAAGATATCTCAATCTTCTTATACCTTAAGATTTACGCCATGTTTGAACACTGTCACTTCTTCAAATTAATTTATGCATATAACACTTAGGTACATTTATGCATACAACAATTATGATTTATTAGTTTGATTGTCTTAATTACATTTCCATCAAATGCATATCAAAAGACAGAATTTATGCATACAACAATTATGATTTATTAGTTTGATTGTCTTAATTACATTTCCATCAAATGCATATCAAAAGACAGAAATTTCCATGAGATGTGCATCAAAAGACACAAATGCCCCTAATTACTTGACCCGGTCATAAGATTGCATTTAAATTTACATATGAAGATAGAATTATTGAGTAATCATTGAAATCTGTAAATATTGTTTTTGCAAAGTAAATATTGAAATATGTATGATTGCAATTGACCATTTTCAAAAGGTGAAACTAAATTCTTGAAACTGGGTACAAACTAAACTAATTTTAAAGCACAACCAGGAGAGGAAATGTTAAACAATTAGAGATTTAAAAAGTAATCTTTAACTTTTAAAGATGTACTTAGGGTGGATAACAATGATTATCAGAAAATTCGTTGGATAGAAAATGGAGAAAATGGTTACTAATTTCCCACGGACTTTGGAAAGTTAAAAATGTTATAGATATATAAAATGTCGAGAAAATCTTAAAAAGGGAGTTGGAAAAACCTATAAATGTTATAGATATATAAAGTGTTGTAGATATATACAATTTTTTTATATTTTATTTCCTATGATACTGTAAATCTTACTAGATCAAATATTATCTTGTAATAGAAGACTCAAACGATATGGTGAAGTCAAGTTGGGTTATGACCTATTGGGTGATATAAGATATAGATAAATTTGGAGACTATCCACCAAGGGATTTAACGTGTTTCTTTATATTCAAATATACATCGGAGGAGAGTTTATTCGTAAGAGGTTTTAAATAGTAATAGGTTTTTTAGATTCTTTTCACGTGTCTTTAAACTTGCAAATAATGGAGGACTAGAGAGTTACGTAGATGAACTCTACCTCCTATTTAATGTAGATACTAATTTCAAGGTGTTTGTTGTAACCGACTAAGTAGAGTCGTTTCCTATATTATGATGTAATATGTCCTCATTCAATAATAGATTGTGAGCGTTGACTCACCGGTGTTGGTTTTCTCCTAATTCTAAGTGGGTATCAGAGCCACATTGGAGATCCATGAGACCCGGTTCTCTGAGGCAAGATCCAAAGTGAAATATCTCGAATTGATTTGGAAAAATCACCAGCACCCCCCTATACAGTGTTAGAGGAGCGTCGACACCCTCACACTTATGAAAATGAAAAATTCGGATCCCCGACGCTCCCATTGTATGCAGTGAAGAGAACTTCGACGCTAGTGCTTCCCCCTCAACTCTCCCAGAGTGCTGCTAGCGCCCCCCCTTCCATAGTACAGGAGCGATAGCGCTCCCCTTTGTTGTTCGAAGAAGCATCGACCATATTTTTTTGAAGCTGAATGGAGCTTGAGTTTTTTTGCGTGATAAGGAGAGGTCATGTGGGTTCCTGAGCGCACGCGTTGGATCTATCTATGTGTTGGAGTCTCACCTTCCACCTCAAAGGCACGGATCTGTCTCGAGCTCCATAGTCTGAGCAAAGTCTGATCGTTTTGGAGCGTTGAAAAAAAGGGGCCTCCTCCATTCATGATTTGGCACAATTTCTTATGCAAATGAAGGAAGAAGTTAAAATTATAAATCACTTTATAAATCGTGAAGGGTATTGAATGAAGGGAGTTGTTTATTGCCTTTATGGGGAAGTGTGAGTTTTTTTTTTTTATACGTGATCTTTTTTATATACATGAGTGTGAGCTTTTTTATATGTGAGTTTTTTATACATGAGCATGAGTTTTTTATACATGAATCATGATTTAAAAGTGGTTATTTTTTGTAAGAGAGTAAAACATCTTTGAATCTACAATTATAACTGGAGATCGAAGAGGTTGAGGAGATCTGAAGTGCATTGGATCAGGCGATCCATTAGAGATCGTAGGTAGTGTTGGATCGGTGGATCCGAAGGCAGAGCAACAGATTGCTTAGAAAATGAGAAAATTGATGAAAGTTGAATATTCTTTGTGATTCACCACCTTCAGGATTGAAGTGTGTTTGGTGATACAAGGATCCTGTTGATTAAGGTTGGTTGTTATTGATGTCAACCCTTGAAGAAAGCCTCGTAGCACAAAGGTTTGGTTAATGGACCCAATATTGTTTGATGTAAATATGACTCATTATTGTTTTTTCATGGTTGATAAGAAGTAAATATGGATGAACTCCAAAGTGGTCCCCTTATGGTGAAATCCCTCACGGGAAGACCTTTGTGGAGTAAGAGAACCCATGCTTAATTGTGGAATAATGAGATGAAGGAAAGTGAATTTGTCAGAGAAAATATCCTAGATGGATAGTGCTTGTCATGTCATTTCTGGTGGTATGTGGAATGACACATAATTCCTCACGGTTAGAGAGTTATGGCCATGAGAAGTTGGAGACCCCAGGTTTGGGTAATGGACCCAAGTTTGTTTGATGGGTAACGGTATGAGTTATGACATATTTTCAGATAATATTATTCTATATGGATAGTACATGTCATGCCATTTCTGGTGGTATGTAGAACGTCACATAACTCCTCACGGTTTGAGAGTTATGGCCTTATGAAGTTGGAGGACCCTCATATGTCATCTAGAAGCCCC
>ML778223.1:899962-963240 GCA_009831015.1 Picea engelmannii
TACAGGTTGATTACAGGTTGGTGCATGGTTGATGCACTTGTTTATGGTACAGGTTGATTACATGTTGGTGCATGGTTGATGCACTTGTTTATGGTATAGGTTGATTACAGGTTGGTGCATGGTTGATGCACTTGTTTATGGTATAGGTTGATTACAGGTTGGTGCATGGTTGATGCACTTGTTTATGGTACAGGTTGATTACATGTTGGTGCATGGTTGATGCACTTGTTTATGGTGCAGGTTGATTACAGGTTGAGGTACAGGTTGATGCATGGTTCAAATTTATTGGTACAGGTTTACAACGGTATATCTCACAATGATAGTGTGACAATGGTTCCATCATTCTACTTCTACTTCAAAGTGTTAGGACGGAGCAAGGACATGTGGTTGTAGCCACCTTCCGGTTGTAGCCAGAGAACATAGGGGGTTGTAGCCAGAGAATTGGGGAGTTGGAGCTTCCCTCAGGTTGTAGCATGAGAAACTAGGGGGTTGGAGCCTCCTTCCAGTTGCAGCTGGAAAACAAAGGAAGTTGGTGCTTGCAATGAATGTAATTCTTCAAGACATATAAGAAAAAGAATTCTGTGGTTTTCTCTCGATTTGGGTTTCCACATAAAACAATGGTGTACTGTGTATGTGTATGATTGTTCATTTGTTCATTGCTTATTTACTCTGTAGTTATTGGATAATAATGCTTCATTGATATAACACTTGGATTATATGGTTAATAGGGATTAAATTGCTCTATTATTGATTCACCCCCCCCTCTCAGTAATCCAACAGATCCATTGTCTACTTGGACGAGCAGACACTTGTAGAGATGGCGAATCCGCTGGCAGAGACCTACCTCAACGAAGCCAACAAATTAGATGGATCGAACTTCATTAACTGGAAATTCAAAATGTAGACCCTGATGGAGGGCTATGGTGTCTGGACCATTGCGAAGGGAGATGAAGTGAAACTTGATGCAGTTGTCGGTGTGACAACAACACAGATCCAAGACTGGGATAATCACGAAAGCAAGGCCAATGTATTGTTGTGTATGTCTATTAAAGATAGCATAATTCCACATATTAGAGAAGCTAAAACTTTTGTTGAAACGTGGACAATGCTTAAATCCTTGTATGAAACTAGCAACACAAATTGAATTCTTTTCTTGAAAACTAAATTGGTAGGCATTAAGATGGATGGAAATGAATCTATTAGTTCATTTTTGGGTCGTATTAAAGAGGTGAAAGACAAGCTAGAAAATATAGGGGAAACATTTTCCAGCACCAATCTTGTCACTATTACCTTAAATGGTATGTTAGAAGATTATCAGATGTTCATAACAGGTCTCTCATCAAGGGAGAAACCTCCTACGTTTGAAGAATTGATATGTATTTTTCTGCAAGAGGAAGAGAGGCGTGGGAATTTGAAGCCTCAAAATATAGATTTGGCACTATGGTCAAATAAGAGATCCCTGAGAGGGAGATCAGGAGAAAGAGGCAGATAAGGTCGTTCATCACAGAGAAGAAAATCCCCAAGGCCTAATCAAGGTATTCCCTCTAACAGGAATGAGTCAAAGAGTTGTTTTTATTATGGTCGATCTGGACATATTATTAGAGACTGTCATTAGAAGAAGAGTGATGAGGCTAGGAATAAACCTAGAAAACATTTAGGTCATTATGCAAAAGAATCTTCAAATCATGATCTCAGATCGTTTATTGCTAGTGATGATATTGATGAACCCCCGAATTTTGATTCACGAGATCTTAGGTTGTTTGTGTATAACACTGCTTATTTGTTGAAACGAATGATTCTGATGCCTGGTTTGTGAATTCTGAAGCATCAATACATATGACATGTAATAAGATGTGGTACACTAATTTTAAAGAAACACATAATGGAGCCAACATATATCTTGGAGATGACCGCGCTCATTAGATCAAGGGATACAGAGACATTCCAGTAACATTGTCGAATGGTACTATTATTCACATTTGCAATGTTATTTATGTGCCAGGGATAAAGAAAAATTTGATCTCTGTGTCCACCATTACAAATCAGAACTTGAAGGTTGAATTCTTTAAGAATTATAGCATAGTGAAGGATCTGCTAGACCAATTCAAAACTATTTCAATGAGAGTCAGAGCAGGAGGCCTATACAAACTTGATGTTACCAACAAAGCACATCACGCATTGACTTCTGCAACTATGCCAACAAAGAGTCTTTTGCATCAAAGGTATGGCCACATCAATCATCATGATTTATTGTTATTACAGAAATAGAATATGGTTGAAGGACTTCGCATGTTAAAGAATAAGAATGTTTCTTGTGATAGATGTGCATTAGGAAAGATGCACATAGATGAATTCCCCTTTAATCCTGAATTTTTGTGCATACTGATGTTTGTGGGCCTATGCAAACTAGGTATTTAGGAGGTGCATTTTACTTTATGTTGTTTATTGATGATTTCACGAGATACACATGAGTTTATTTCCTTAGAAGAAAAAGTGATGTTTTTGAGTACTTTAAGGAATTCAGAACCATGGTGGAAAAGCAGACATGAAAATCCATCAAAATCTTCCATTCAGATCAAGGGGGAGAGTATAAATCAAGGGACTTCATCAAATATTGCAAATGTCATGGAATAGTATAGCAGTTTATAATACCTCACACTCCATAGCAGAATAGAGTCATTGAAAGGAAAAACAAAACTCTGGTAGAGTGTGCACGTAGTATGATGAAAGGTAAGAATATATTGAATGCATTTTGACCTGAAGCCATAAATGCTGCAGTTTATTTAAAGAATAGAAGTCCAACAATGTTTCTTGATATTGTTACTCCTTTCGAAGCCTTATATGGTTCCAAACCTACAGTTCATAATTTGAAAGTATTTGGGTGTAAGGCTTTTTCTCATATTCCAAAGGAGAATAAGAAGAAATTGGATGCTAAAGCCATTAAATGTATTTTCATTGGGTATTGTTCTGAATTCAAAGCATACAAACTGTTTGATCCTTCTACTCACAAAGTATTTGCGACTAGAGATGTACTTTTCCATGAGCAGGAAGCAAGAAATCATGACAATAACAGTGATGAGTAATGGCATAGACTTCTTGATGAAGGAGTTAAAGAAGAGTAGCAACAACCATCACAGCAGCAACCACCACAACAACAACCACAACCGGAGCGACAAAAACAGCCACAACTACAGCGACAACAACAAGAAGGACTCAATGACAGTGATATGGACACTTCAAGCAGTCAGAGTTCACCTAGTGGTGAAGACACATCTTCACAAAGTGGGGAGGAAAATAATCAGTTGAGAAGATCTTCACGACAAGTTTGGCTCCTTGAGAGGTATAGAGACTATGCCCTAATCAGTAGCATTTAAAATGTCATAGAACCCATGAGTTTTAATGAAGCCAATGAACATGATGAATGGCGAAATGCAATGGAGGAAGAATATGAATCTATAATGAAAAAAAATACTTGGGAATTGACTGAATTGCCTAAACATAAAAATCCCATTGGATTCAAATGGATATGCAAACCCAAGTTTAAATCAGATGGTAGTATAGACAAATATAAGTCTAGACTAGTGGCAAAGGGGTATTCAAAAACAAAAGGTATTGATTATGCTGAAACATTTGCACCAGTAGCTAAATTGAATACTATCAGATTGTTAATTGCTTTATCTACAAAGTATCATTGGAAGCTACACCAATTAGATGTTAAATCTACATTTTTGAATGGTGAGTTAAAGGAGGAGGTTTACCTTACTCAACCTGAAGGGTTTTTGGAACATGGGCAAGAACACTTAGTGTGTAAGTTAAAGAAAGAATTGTATGGACTAACAGGCACCTAGGTCATGGTATGAGAAGATAGACTCTTTCTTCAACAAGGTTTTATGAGGAGAAAGAGTGATCCAAATCTGTATACCAAATTTGATGAGAAGGGGTATATAGTATTGATTTCCTTATATGTTGATGATTTAATAATTACAGGAAATGTAGAGAAATTAATTGATGAAATCAAGGAGCAGTTGTCACAAGTTTTTGAAATGAAAGATATTGGTGAGTTACATTACTGCCTAGGTCTTGAAGTTTGGAGAAATGCATGCCAACCTTTTGTTTTTCAGAGTAAGTATGTCAGATAAGTACTTAGGAGATTTAAACTGGATCAGTGTAAATCTTTTATTGTTTCCATGCAACAGAATGTGAAACGTTCTTGTGATGATGGTTCAAAGGAGGTGAATGGAACTATGTATAGACAAATGGTGGGTATTTTGAATTATCTCACCACAACCAGACGTGATATTGCATATTTTGTGAGTGTGTTAAGTCGGTTCATGGAAAAACCTCATGAAAGCCATTGGAATGCAGCAAAGGCAGTACTCATGTATCTAAAAGGAACACTTGATTATGGTATTAAATATACTGATACATCTGATGTTGAGTTGACAGGTTAATCAGATTCTGATTGGGCTGGAAATCTGTATGATCGAAGATCAACCACTGTATATTTGTTTGGCATTGGATCTAGGATTGTTTCATGGAGCAGTAAAAATCAGCCTACTGTATCTTTTTCTTCTACTGAAGTAGAATATAAATCCTTGTGTGAAACAACTTGTGAAGATGTTTGGTTGAGAAGACTTCTTCAAGATGTTGGAGAAGAACAAAAGGAACCTACAATGATCAAATGTGATAATCAAATTTCAATCAAGATGGAGAATAATCCGATTTATCATGCAAGGACAAAGCATGTTGATGCTCAGTTTCATTTTGTCAGAGAAAACTTGCAGTCCAATGAAATAGCTCTTATGTATTGTAATACTTATGAAAATGCTGCTGATATTTTCACTAAGCCTCTTGGAAATATTAAGTTTGAACTGTTTAGGGAAATGTTAGGTGTATAAGTCAATACATTCTCCATTAAGGGAGAGACTTGGAAATAATGGAGGACTAGAGATTTACGTAGATGAACTCTACCTCTTGTTTAATGTAGATCCTAATTTCAAGGTGTTTGTTGTAACCGAATAAGTAGATTTGTTTCCTACATTATGATGTAATCTGTCCTCATTCAATAATATATTGTGAGCGTTGACTCACCAGTGTTGGTTTTCTCCTAATTCTAAGTTTTAATGTTTTTTCCTAGTCTATTTTTTGGTATTTTAAGGCTCGGGTTTGCGGTGAAAATTTGATATGTGAAATTGAAATCTGTCTTTTAACGATTATTTTGAAGGCAGGATCAGAGGAGGTCAACACACAGGGAAAATGGAAACGGAAAATAGAACGACACATGTTGTGATTAGTTTGGTGACTCGTTCCTCAAGGTATCCTTTTGTCTAAAAAAAGAGCCTACTCACACAACATAAACTCAACTCTGGGTGCCTCTTAAAATGGAAGTAGGCACATCCAAATGTATACATGCAGAGCATCTAATAAGCAATAAACAAGTGTAAGAAAACCACAAGTTTGTCTCTAATCACCGCGCAAATGTTGGGATGGGGTGTGAAGTACTTATTATTTTCAAGTTTATCTTTAATCTAGGTTGTTCAAAGAGATGTGTACAACGAAAGATATGCATGTCTTTTAAGATTAAACTAGACATTCAATAAACATATGAAATTGCATATTTGAGTAACACCTAGGTTAAAAAGGAAACCAATGTAAACAGACATACCGGGTAAGAAAATGAGCATAGGGTTAAACATGCTTAGAATTGGCATATGACAGAAATGTTAAAGAGAGCTCTTCTACATGTTTAGAAAGTCGACTCTACATTTGTAAATGCCATGCATGTAAGGAAAACTAGCATATTGTATTTTGTGACTTGAGTTTGGTGAAATCATTTAAACTAGCATAAAGGATTTATCAAATAATGCAGACTCGATGCTGGTGGGATATGAGATCCAAATACACACCTGGGAAGGAAAATCTGTTCAAGGATGTACGAGGGTTTGAGAAACACCCAATTTGAATGATGAGATTTCATCCATTTCTTTCATCCCAACACTCCAAATAATTCATTCACTCCATCAAAGAAGTGTTTCCTCAAGGCAAAGGAAACATTGAATAATGACCAAAAAGAAGGTCGTGAATGAGATTAAAAGTTCATTAGATATTTCATGAAATGAATTTATATAAATACAGAGAAATTTCCCAGGGCAGGAAAGAACATAGCAGGTATATAAAGAAGAGAAGAGATATAAAGAAGCCCCACAATACGTACCATGATACAGAGAGCACTAATCTTTGTGAATGAAAAAACCCTGGAGCAACTCGACCACTTTCTTACACTTGGAGGAGATAATGATCCCAATAAAGCCTCCTCCTCCATCATAGACACAGGACTATAGACGCATACACCTAAGAAATGATGCAAAGGAATCAAACGCCCAAGAAAACACAAATCGGATGAAATTGTGGAGGATTTAATATATATATAATTTTCCCACTTCCACTTCCTTCAACGGCTATAAGATAGGGTAAGCATGGCCCTCTCTTTCCAACCCAACTCTGATCATATGAGACAGATTACCATTAGCTACCTCTCTCTTGTAAAGCAGTCCACAACAAAGAAAACAAAATTATTTTCCTCAGTTTCCTTAACTAACAGTGTTTTTTCACAATTTCCTTAACTAACAATTATTGCCATCAATTATAAAAATCCTAGTAGCCCCATTGTTGATGTGTACATTAATAAGATTTGTTTTCCTAACACTCTAATCCATTTAGGAGCTGCCATAAATGTTATTACTCTTAAATATGAAAATCTTAAATTGACCAATCTATGACAAAATCCTGCAGGTCTCAAATGGATGATCAATATAGTCAAACCTAAAATTATCATAGAAGATGTAGTTATCTATGTAGATTCTTGAGAGTATCCAATAAGTATCAAATAATATGTAGTTATCTATGTGGATTCTTGAGATTATCCAACAAACTTTATGGTTTTTTCAACTAAAATATAATATAGGGGTTACCCATTAATCTTATGAAGGCCATGGCTAGCCATTTTTTATGCCCATATTGGTTGTAGATTCAAGGATATCATTATCTCTCATGGAAAATATACCAATAAGCTCACCCTTTATCCTCCTACTAAACCAAACTTAGATCAAGAAACACCTATGTGGGCAGGAAATGGGAACAATGATGATGAAATCATCCAACGGTTGTTTATGGTTGATCTGTCTCTTGCTTTTAAATTAAAATTGATGATGATCTCATTTGTGATGCCATAATTGATCTTAATTCGATCACTAACAATGTTGTGAATTTTTTTGCAGAAGAGCATCCAATATCTACTGTAAAAGAAGAATAGAATCATATGCCTAATTATCTTTACCTTGCATCCCCTACAATAACCAGTATGCCTATAGAAATAAGTCCAGGAAAAACACTCAATATCATTCATAAACTGGAAATCCACATAAGAAAAAAAATCCTTGAGTCACTACAAAAGCATGCTATTGCATTCACATGAGAATACATTGACATGAAGGGAATCCATCCCAATCTTTGTACTCATCATATATATATTAGGGGAAAAAAATTAGCGTTTCATCAACCTCAATGTCAAATGAACCCTGCAATGTGTAATACAAGGAAGGAAGAGTTACAAAACTTGTTGAACGTAAAATGTTATCTATCTCGTATGTGATAGTCAAGTGTATAACCCCTTTTTATAGTTCCAAATAAAAATGGGAAATGGAGAATTTGTGTGGATTATAGAGATTTGAACAAAGCCACTTCCAAAGATCAATTTCCACTACCTTTCATTCATCAAGTCTTAGATACCTTAGCAAGGAAGAACTATTTTTATTTTCTCAATGGGTTTAGTGGATACAATCAAATCCAAGTATCCCATGAGGATCAACATAAGAATACTTTTACCTACCCATGGGGAAATTTTTCTTACCAGGTATTTCCCTTTGAACTCTATAATGCACTTGCCACATTTCAATGGGATGTACTAGGTATATTTTAATATTTGATACATGACTATGTAGAAGTATACATGGATGATTTCACGATTTATGGTGACACATTTGAGGAAGCCTTGGGCAATCTAGAAAAGGTTCTCATTCAATGTAAGAAGACAAACTAATCCCTCAGCCATGAAAAATTCCATATGTTGTTCACTAAAGAAATAGTTTTGGGACACTATATTTCACCTACTAGAATCAAAGTGGATCCAATAAAGATCCAAGAAATATCATATCTTTCTATTCCAAAATCACAAAAGGATGTTCAAAGTTTTTAAGGAAATGTGGGTTATTATTGTAGATTCATTGAAAATTTCACAAAAATTGCATCTCCTATGTTTACATTATTATATAAAGATGTTGAAATTATTTGGACTAACCAATGTCAAGCTTCCTTTGAATCTTTGAAATAAAACTTGTCTCAAGCATTTGTTTTAAGAGGACCATATTGGTCCTTAACATTTGGTATATCAATAGATGCCTCATACACAACTATTGGAGAGGTTCTTGGATAGAAAGAAGAGAAGAAGCCTTATGCTATTTATTTCATTAGTAAGAATCTAACTCCTGCAGAGTTAAATTACATAGTGATTGAAAATAAATTCCTTGCTATAGTATATTATATCAATAATTTTTTGCATTGCATTACTAGATATTCTGCATTTGTACATACTAGTCACTCTGACATTTGTTATTTAATGAACAAATGAGTACTGGATAGTTACTATTGTTGCAATAATTTGACATAACCATTGTTGATAGAATCAAAAAGGTGAAGCTATTCTAGTAGAAGATATTTTTCTTGATGAGCATCTATTTGCATTATCTACTAACACACTATTATTTGAATATATTTCTAACTATTTGGTTGCAAGAAAGCTTCGATGACATATCTCACCAAAGGAAAACCTAAAAATTATAAAAAAAAAAGTGAAATGTATTCGTGGGATCAAGGATATCTCTTTCACATAGGGATGGATCTCATAATCCGATGTTGTTTTGGAGAGGATGAATTTTGTGAAATCTTAAAATCTTGTCATGATGCACCTTATGGAGGGAACTTTTCTAATAAGAGGATGGCACACAAGGTGCTACATCTAGGTTATTAATGGTCTACCATTTTTTGAGATGCTAAAAAGTACATAAGAAGCTGTGATAGTTTCCAAAGAATGGGACAACCTATTCAATCTGATGAGATGCCACTACAGACTTAGCGCATGGTGGAACCTTTTGAGAAATAGGCTTTATATTTTTTGGGTCCTATAAACCCACCTTCCAAACAAAATGATCATATCTTGGTTTTCACAAATTATGTCATGAAATGAGTTGAGGAAAAAGAACTTCCAAGGGCCATAGAAAAAATGGTAGAGTATTTTCTTTATGAGGAAATCTTTGTCCGCTTTTGTGTACCACAATAAATTGTTACAAATAAGGGAATTCAATTCACTTCCAAACTCATTCAAGTTATTACAAAGAAATATCAGATCCAATACATGACATCTACACCTTATCATCTACAAGCTAATGGGTAAGTGGAAGTCATCAACAAGGTTTTGGAGTCCATATTGACTGAGACTATGCAGATTCATTGCAAGGATTCTGCTAATAGACTTCCATAAGCTTTATGGGATTATTGCACCACATGGTGGAGTTGTAACACCCCTATTTCCCCTAGTTTATAAAAATAATTATATAGGCCAAGAGACTATGGAAAACTCAATATGTGTGAATGTTTGATTTTATGGACCTTTGTCTAAAAGGTCAATGAATGTAAATTATGTTATTTACTAGAAAATGGATAAGTTTTGCATGACTGTTGGAAGGGGTATGTGCTAAGAGAGACCACGAATGCTATGAAAGAGATGGTGAAGGGGACCAGGAATGGTTGCATTAACCTCCACCAAACCAGTACCTTACTAGATTTAATTGCTCAGAACCAGAATAGTCCTCTGACCCATGAATGAATTGCAATCAGGTTGGTAGGTGGGAAGACCTCCTCAAGAGTTAATAGGGGATGGGGAAGAGAACCCATATGTAAGGCTTTCAGACCTGACCACGGACTGGGAATTTGATCCACACACAATATTGTTGAGGAAGGAAAGAAAGGAAGGTGTGGTGGGAAGAGGAAGGCCTGCGAAGAGTGCAGAGACGAGAGACTAAGCTCTCAGGTTCAAGGGAGAACTAAGAAATGAGCATGTTCTGGTCGTAGGAAATGGCTAGCAGGGTTATGATACAAGATGATAAATGAGGTTTCTGAGTGACTGAGGAAGTACTCAGGCAGTCCTCCTTGCTTGGTATAGTGAAAACCATTACCAACATCCCACAGGAAGAGGAGAGTAACCTCAGTCCCTATTGTTGTTGAGCTGCAAGAAAAGATTATATCTCATAGAAGCGTGGTCTAGTTCGGGTGTGGCTAGTGGTAAATCCGTTAGGAGTGACTTAGCCTATGGTTGTGTGGAAATGAGCACCCCTTTCATCATTCGCTTCACATTATCTGGTTTTGATAAGTATTTTCCTGCTTTATGTATTGAAGTGAAATAATGAATGAATCCATGGGTTTATATATATGTGTATTTATAAATGCCCCATCTTATCCCTTGAGGCTTCATGGGACATAATCATGTAATACAGTCGAGATAGAGATATCGTGTCAATATGAACCTATCCGTCTGAAGAGGGTACCTCTTTCAGATTCCTTGTTGTGCGACCGAGATTTCAGGACCAAGCCCTTAACCATTTCATCATAAATCTCAAGAAAGATAGTGAGGTTCAAACCTTGAAAAGGGAGATCTCTTAGTTTGGAAGATGAGCAGATGAGATCCATTCAGGAGGACCCATATGATAGATAACTAGGAACCTTAGGCTAATCCTAAGGAATCTAAGTCCTCTTGTCTTCGGAGCTTTGGAAGTTCGGGACTTCGGAGTATGGCTGACCTTACTAAGCCTTATACTAGACGAAGGTAATCAAGAGACTTAGTTACTGAAAAATTGACCAGAAATGAATGGTTTCCCTAGTGGTTAGGTGAACCTATATCACCGACTAAACCGAGATACAACCCCCCATCGCGAAGTAATGCAAGCCACATATCGAGAAGGTTCGGAGGTCCCCTCAGTCGTTGGATCTACAACAAGAATACTTAGGCGAATTTCTACTTCGGGAGAATAGAGATGTTATAGCATCAAACTCCCCAAACGTTGAAGTTACGAAGTAACGGAGGCCGCTGACCCAAGGGTTATGTGTACGTACCTTGGTCGTGAGATTGGAGGGCATGAAAGACGATCAGACCGGAGTGACGTGGAGCAGTGAAGCCATCCATGGTGACATGGACCAAAGTTTGATGTGCCACATGTCACTTGGATTCATGCATATCACATACCCTATAGACCCTTTGGAACGTGACATGTGTCATCCCGGATGAGGGCACATGTCGCCCATGACCCTTCTACGTTTTAGTCCCTGATATGTTCCCACCTATCCAAAGTTGTTGGTGAAGTGACCGGAACTCCGGGAGTCCATCCTAGTTGTTAACGTCGAGAGACACTTGGTATCAGATCTTGTACTACGGAGAAGAGTCACTCCGAAGGACTTGAAGCTTGGTGCTTCGAAAACACCCAAAGCATGAAGTAACAGAGAGAATCTCAACCATACATTGTTTGGGGATGCATGGCGGGAAATCTGCTACTTCGAAGGATAGCCACTTTGGAGAAATGTGAAACAAGAATTCCTGAAGGCCCGGAGGTCGGAGTTCACCTGAACCGTCGATCTCAGAGGACAGGTGTTAGGATATCTAACACTTCATAAGGATTTTCCTTTAGAGGTTTTTGTTTGTGAGGGATTTTGAATTTTCCAAAGCACAGAGTCCCAAAGTAAGTAGGGTTCGTTGATCTTGAAAGAAAACGGGGACCACTTATTTCCATAAGCATACCCTAAATCTGTCGATTCGGCAGTTCGGGAGATGTATGGTGTCATAGGTTGAAAATGTCTAGAGACCAAAGCTCGGAAGCACCAAAATAGGCTCATATTGTCTTTGGGTCTGGTCATAGCTCGCAGTCGTATTTTATTGTAGCCGGAGGGAAGAGGCTAGGCCGAGAATTCAAATCAGATGGTTGAATCCCGAATTCCCCGTTAGCCTGTGATTTAGCCAAGGACCAAGTCTAGTGGTTGGATTGGTTGGTGGATGGATTTCCACCATAGAATTAGGAATGTGAGAAGTTTTGGGATATTGAAGAACTCAGGGAGAATCATATTGAGTCGGACCCACGTGGAAGCCCCGTGGCCCCGACCAATGAACACCCGAGGAACTTGGGAGATGTATATCTACTAGCTCTAAGCTTGGTTTTGAGCATGGAGACCATGGCTGGAAAGATATGGACGATCAGAATGAGATAGAGACCCTGAATGGAGGATTTTATTTCTTAATAAGAATGAAATTTTGATGCCCCACCATGGGTGTGTTACAAATTGGTATCAGAGCATGGTTACAACACTTGGCATGCTTGAGCTCATGGACGAGTCACTTAAAAACCATGTTTAAAGAACTCTTAAGGGTGACACCCTACCTTATCACTTTCCAAAAGAGTCTGGTTAAAATATTATTGAAGAAAATAATGAAAACTTTCTATTATGTGTGTGTATTTAAGAATATGAACTATGTGTTGTCCATAAACTAATAGACTGTTAGCTAACAACAAGTGTTTTGTTAGCACTCAAGCAGTCAGTAAACCGCGGGAAACTAAAATCATAAAGGATAGTGAAGCACCATGAGGTGGGGGATGGATCCCACAATAGAGACAAACAGTTTGATGAGAGAAGGGCTGTGGAGACCCCTCCAGATATGGCTAAAACTATAAGGAGCCTCATGGCCTAATTACAGAGTTGCAAGGCCTATAACGAGAGGTTTATAAAAGAGAAATAAAAACAAACATAAATTAATGCAGTCTTGTTGCAGATCTTATTCAACATATAGAGGCAGTTGCAGCATGGACCCACAACCAATCATGTGGACCGACGACGTACAAAGAGGAGTCAAAGTTTGCCTGAAATAAGAAAACGTGGTCCCATAAGTGGCCACACTAGGAGAAGTACCTCAAGTAAGGCCCAACCTGGAGGCAAGGGACATGCATCAGGAGAATCCTCTAGAAAGGAAACTGTCAACTCTAAGGGATATT
Organism: Picea engelmannii; assembly: GCA_009831015.1. NCBI lineage: Eukaryota > Viridiplantae > Streptophyta > Pinopsida > Pinales > Pinaceae > Picea > Picea engelmannii. The sequence goes on from ML778223.1 coordinate 913,108, forward strand.
CTAGTAGAAAGACTAGCTCACATTCTCAAAGGAAAGGAAAGAAGTGAAAGCATTCCAAAATTCATGACCCTGAAGAGTTCAAGAAATCCAAACCACCCTCTTTCAATGGAGATATTGAGAAAGGGGAAGAGGAAGAAGCTTAGCAGCTTGGTTTAAATAAGTACTTCAGAGTCCATGACTACTCTGAAAACTTGAAGGCTTGAATAGCCATCTTCAACCTGGATGGAAAATCTTCCATTTGGCGGGAAGACCTTGAGAATGTGAAGGGAATCCATGAAGAGGACTTATCATGGAAACAATTTGAGAAACACTTCAAGAAGAAGTATCTGTTAGAGAAATACTTTGATGGGAAGACTAAGGAGTTCTATGAACTCAAGCTGGGACAACTCATCATAGAGGAATATGTCAATAAATTCCTTGAGCTACTGAAGTATGTACCTTACATAAGGGATGAAAAGGAAAAAGTGCAACGATTTATAAGTGGGTTACCTCAGACCACCCGAGCATGATTGATTTTGATGAGCCAAATACCTTAGAAGACACTATCTGGAAGGAAAGGTCTTGTTATGAATAATTCGAGATTCAGATAGAACCTCGCGAGGAATGGAAGAAGAAGAGTAGTTTGGGATTCAAGAATAAGGGGTTTAAATCCCCAATATTTAAGAACTATAGGAATGATTCTAGGATGATCCTTCCTACCTGAAGTGTGTATCCATAGAATTTCCCCTCTCAGAGTGGAAATAAACCTTTTGGATCAACCCCAGGAAAGAGTGATAACCCAAAGAAGGAACCCTTGAAATGTTGGGGTTGTGGACAAGAACATCTACTAAGGGATTGTCCACGCAGACATCAGAATAGTAGGAGAGTCTACAATATCCAAGAAGCTACCACAGCCAATGATGTGGCTAGGAACATGCCATAGATTTATGCATCTTTGGATAATAAACAAGCCAACCACCAAGCTTCAATGGTGGAGATGGAAGGTATGATTTCCAACCATTTGGTTTTTATTTTAATTGACATTGGTCCTAACTTGATTTATGTAGCCTCTCAGACTATTGATAAGTGTAAACTTCAACCAATTAGACATGTTAATCCATGGTTGGTACAACTAGCCATTGGCACCAAAAGAAAGTAGCAGAGGTCATACCAGCTTGCAAATTCATTATGGATGGATTTCCCACCCAAGCAACCCTTAACATACTTCCCCTAGGATATTATGACCTGTTGAATGGTATGGACTGGTTAGTTTCTTATAAAAATAAGTTGGGTTGTTACCATAAAAATTTCGAATGTGTAAATGAAGAAGGGAGAAAGATAACCCTCCAAGGGATTCAGAAGCATGTCTCAGTAAGACGAATATCAACCCTTCAAATGAAAAATTATTGTAGAAAGGGATGTCCTGTATATGAAATACAGGTGTTGGAATCTGTTGAGGTTGACAAACCGAACCTAGAGGACCACACCATCTTAAGAAAGCATAGAGATGTATCCTCGAAGGAGGTACTGGGTCTACCTCTGAGAAGAGACATTGACTTCTCAATATAACTTGTACCAGGAGTAGTGCCAGTGTCTAGGACACCCTATAGGATGAGTACACCCGAGATAGTTAATCTCAAGCTACAACTAAAGGAAATGATGGACAAAGGCTACATCCGACCTAGCGTGTCTCCATGGAGATCACCAACCTTATATGTGAAAAATAAATATGGCACGCTCCGACTGCGCATATATTATAGACAACTCAATAAGACAACCATAAAGAACAAGTACCCCTTACCAACAATCGATGACTTGTTCGACCAATTAGGGGGTGCTTACATTTTCTCAAAGATTGAATTGAGGTCTGGATACCATCAAGTCTAAATCAACTTTGAAGACATCCACAAAGAAACCTTCAGGACAAGGTATGGTCATTATGAATTTATGGTGGTGCCATTTGGATTAACCAATGCCCCCGTCACTTTTATGTGCTTGATGAATAATGTACTCAACAAATTACTAGACAGATTTGTATTGGTTTTTATTGATGATATCCTAATCTACTCCAAGAAAAGAGAGGATCATGAAGAACATATTAAATTAGTGCTACAAGTACTAACATAGAATCATCTCTATGCTAAGTTTAGCAAGTGTGACTTTTTGCATAAGAAAGTCCACTACTTAGGCCATATTATTTATAAAGAAGGAGTGGCAGTCGACCTTGACAAAATCGGATATATTATGGAATGGAATACCCCAAAGGATGTATCTGATGTCATATCCTTTATGGGCTTAGTGGGATACTATAGAAGGTTTATAAAAGGATTTTCCAAGATTGGTTGTCCAATCACTGCCCTTCAGAAAAAGGAGGTTAAGTTCACTTGGACATCAAAATGTGAAGAAAGATTTTAGGAACTGAAATACCTTCTGACCCATGCACCAGTGATAAGGATTGCAGACCCTATTAATGACTTCCTCGTATGTATAGATTCTTGTAATTAAGGACTCAAAGGAGTCCTTATGCAATAAGTGTGTGTAATTTTCTACAAATCCAGAAAATTGAATGAGCATGAAATCAATTATGTGACCCATGATCTGGATTTGGCTATCATAGTGCACACTTTAAAAATGTGGAGGCATTACCTCTTGGGTAGAAGATTTGTAATTATGAAAAACCATTGTGGGTTGAGGCACCTGTTTGATCAACCGAAACTCAATTCCAGGAAAGCTAGGTGGATGGATCTCCTTAGTGAGTTTCATTTCGAAATCAAACACATCAAAAGAAAGGAAATCAGGGTGGTCGATGCCCTTAGCATAAGTGTGAAAAAAATTCACCTAGAAGTGGTGAGCACCTGTGAAACATATTTCAGAGAAAGATTTAGGAATGCACAAGAAACAAATGCATTCTCAATACCACGACCTCATACCTAAGGCAAGATCCTACAAGGATAAATTATGAAGGCTATCAGATGCTCGGTGAAGGCCTGTTGATTTACAAAAACATATTGTATATCCCAAGTTGTGAAAACTTAAAGAGATTCATAATGGACGAACTGCACAAAATACCATATATTGATCATTCAGGTTATCAAAAAATGATTACGGCCACTAGAAAACAATTCTATTAGCCTAGATTGAAAAAGGACATAATTGTTTTCAGGCGAATTCAGAAAATCCACAGTACTATCAATTGAATGTTGACATTTCGGATCCATATCATGATCCATCATCAGGACAAGAAACTTGATGATGGATCCTTATATGGATCTGAAACGTCGACATTCAATTGATAGTATTGTGGTTTTTCCTAATTATCTATTGTCCACTCGAACCTCTGCTCCTTTTTTCAGTAATAAATTGATGGGTTCTACAATGCTTGTGTAATCAAGGAAAAATATTCAAACAAAATTGATTTCCCCGAGAAATGACTGAACTCCCTTATTTGATGTCAGGGAGTTGAGTTCATTATTCGATTTAATTCTTTCTGGGTCAATGTAAATCCCTTCCTTGCATACAATGTGGCCCAACAACTTGCCTTGTGTCACGACAAACAAGCATTTCTTTGGGTTGAGAGAGACGTCGTATGATCTACATCTTTCAAATACTTTTCTTAAATGATGGATGTGATCCTCCCTTTTTCTTGAATGCGCTGTCAATTCATCGTGGTAGTCTTCCATGAACTTTCCTATCATTCCATTGAAAGCATGATTCATGGCTCTTTGGAACTTAGCCCCAACATTCTTCAAACTGAAGGGCATTCTAGCATATGCATATGTCTCCCATGGTGTGATAAATGTTGTTTTTTATCTATCCACTTTAGCCACTAAAAATTGATTATATCCAGATAAACCATCTAAGATAGATATGCATGTCAATCATGTGACTTGTTGCAGCAGAAAATTCAAGTTGGGTAGTGGAAAATTATCTTTTATGCTCACTTTGTTAGGATCTTTGAAGTCAATGCACATTCATATTTCCCCAGTCTTCTTCTTGAAAATAATTGGATTTGAAAGTCTGTCTGAATGTCTGATGGGATAAATTATCCCTGCTTTCTTCAACTTCTCCAACTCCATTTTTACCAGAGGTTTCAGCTTGGGATTCATCATTCTTATTTTTTGTTTCATCGGTTTGGCTTCTTCCCTCAAAGGAATGACATGTTGGAATATAGTTTTGTCATAAGACTTTAAGTCATCATAAGTCCAAGCAAACACATCAATATATTCCTTGAATAAGGTGACATATTGATCAACTTCTTCAGGGGTGCAATCGATTCCCAAATTGACATATTTCGGGGACTGGTCCATTCCAATATTGACTTTTCTTGTCTCTTGTGCCTTTCAAACTGAAACTTCTTCACAAAAATTCTTGGCATGATCATATTTTGTGAACAAAGATTCATCTTGTATGCAGTCTTTGGGGACGACGATATCTTTATCATCTTCTTCATCATCATTGTTTAAAAAAAAAAATCTCCAATTGTTCATCATTGTCAAACACTTACAAGTACTCAATATTATCGGGCACAGATGGCCTAAAGGCCCTTTCCACTTGGAAAGATGTTTTGATCAGGATATCGTCTGGATTTGATAAGGAATCTTCCAATGCTAGTGAATCGGCCTTATGGTTCTTATCCCTTGGGATGGAAGGAATATTGAAAGAATTGAAAGATTCCATCAGTTCATTAACTCCTTTGAAGTACAATTTAATTCTTTCCTTTTTGATCTTGTATTTTTGGGTAACCTGGTTGATGACCAACTCTGAATCTCCAGTCACAATGAGATGTTATGTTTTCATTCCTTGTGTGAGGATCATCCCCTGGATTAAAGATTCATATTATGCCTTGTATTCATGCATGGAAACTCCAGTCTTACAACCTGAGGATGTGTCATCTTATCTAGGATTACGAGAACAATCCCAACTCTATTCCATGATTTAGAGCATGCTCTATCGAATGACATTCTCCAGTAACCTTCAAATACATATTCTGGGACCTCCAAGTATTGAACTCGTTCTAGGATTTCATTCTGCTCCATGTCCAAGATAACATAGTTTTTGATCCAAACGTCTATGTAATCTTCCATTAACTCACTATCCTTCTTCTTGAAGGAGAAAGGTTTGTTGGGATTTCAGGGTGCTTTAATCATTTCTCCCTCCTTTCCTGGTAGCATCATACAACTATTGACATTCATTATATATCCACCAATCATGGAGCTCCAATATCTTCCCAACACAACCCCATATGTTGGAGGTATATCTACCACAATAATATTAAAAACCATGATGATATGGGGAGTTGCAGTAATCCATGCATAGAAATCCTTGATTTCTCCATATGCTGACACTTTTCTCGAATCAATGGCATATATTCTCTCGCTAGTTTTATAATATTTAGTGCATCTCATGCCCAATGCTTCCATGACCGCGAGTGGCATTATATTATTTGTCGCACTAGTATCAACTAAACAATTATGTAATGCAACATCATGGTTTTCAATTGATATGTAGAAGGGTGGAATTTTACCGCTCAGCTTAGCGTTCAATAGGATTTGGTTCTATTTTGGAGTGGTAACGACAACTTCCATTCTTTCCAATGGATCATCTAGAAATTTCAATTTATTCTGCCTTTGCTAAGGAATATTCACCACTTATGTGAAAGGAAAGGTTATACTTACTTTACTTAAGTCCTCCATGACATTGTACGTCATTTGAGTTGATTTTGTCACTACAGGTTGCCTTGTGGTTCTAATTGTCACTTTCTCATTCGACACTTTTTCACTAGATTTTTCTTTTTCTTTTTCTTTTTGTTTTTCTTTGTTGGAGTCGCCTTTATTCTTAGGTCTAGTTACAAATCCTCTTGTCTGGGTGACATTTTATTGTGAGTTAGGATTGTCGTTGTCCTCTCCATATATGTACATGGATGCCTCACATCTATCCATCTGCACTGTCTCAGAGCATTCATCGGGTAAGTAATAACCTTCTTGCTCAGTCAATTGCTCATCACATACATCATCCAAAACAACTGCATTTGGAGTGGGATGTCTCGGAACCCTTGGTCTCGGTGGGTATTTAGTATTCTCCAATCTGACCCTGTTTTCGGGGGGAGGGTTCCTCTTTTGTTCGAGTATTGGAATTCTTGGGTTTGGCATGTAATTATCTCCCTTTCTTAGCCTAGTTATTTCATTCCACATCTGTTTGATGGTCCTATTAATCTAAGCAATCTCAATTCTCAACTTTGTTTCTTGTGTTGCTGCAGGGTCAACTTTTACATCAAGTATGGTTCCCTTAAAAAATCCTCCTCCCACCATTTGATTTTGAGCTTCTAGAGGTTTAAACTTTTCCTTTCTTCTCGAACTAGAAGCTCCTTGACTATCGATATTCAATACCCCCATTTTTCTTTGTAATTTTCCCAATATAATGTTGGGGTCAATGCCTGTTTCAATCATGATTTATTCCATCTCAATAGCCTTAGTCATTACTTCCTCCAGGGTATCCATCTGGGATGTTCTAATGGAATATTTCACATTTGGGGGCATTGCATTCTTATAGCAACCGAGAATCACTGGGTCATTTGGTCTTTTGTCTTCTAGGATTCTACTCAAAGTTTTATTGACCCTAAGATTAAAATATTGTATCCTTTCATTCTTCCATAACCCAATCTGTGTGATGTCTGTGAGGAGGGTATGGTAGGAAATTGGGGGAAAAAACATATTAAGGAACATAACTTCAAGGTCATCAAATGAGCGAATGGATCTATTGGGAAATGTTGTATACCATTCATAATCTCTTTCTGATAATTTTTTCAAAAATAACCTCACCATGACATCATCATGCTCAACTCAGTGGAAGTCACAAACGTTGAGAAATAAATGCAAATGCCTCTTTGCATCGATTGTCCCATATCTAGCAAATTCCTTCAAGGTGCCCTTAGGGAGAAATGGGAGTTTTTGTTGTTCACCCATGAGATTAAGAGGGGAATCTCTCACCTTCCTTATATTTCCAAACCATTGGATTCCTTGGTTTCTTGCAACATCTCTTTCACCTCCTTGTGTCTCCTCTTGATATTTTATCTAGGGTTGTTCGTCTCTTTCACCATTTTTGAGGAGGTTTCAGAATCAGACCTATAACTTCTAAGGAAATAGATTTTTTTACTTTTACTTCGGGTGATGGGTCCCTTGTACTCACCCAACTTCAATCTTGGCCTTGTTCTTGTGTTGTTCTAGCCAATCTTTGATTTGTTCGATCCTGTCATTCTTTTCTCCTTTGTCTTCAAGGAATTTCTCTTTCTTCTTCTTTGACTAAGATCTGCCATGACCCTTCTAAATCCTCTCAAGTCTAGGCTGTTGATATTACCAGATTGTATAATTGGTGAAAAATGCTTCATTGATTATTCAGTCCAATTTCTAACTGGGGTTTGTTACCCTGGGGTAAATTCATATATTTCTTTCAAATGTTGGGCCAGGTTTTGAATTTTCAGTTCATGTTCCCAATACGGTCACCAAAAATTTCACTCTTGAATCTGTTAGGACCGAAACGAAAACCTCAAGAGGATGATAATCCTCCTATGTTTTTATAGAGGTGGTACTCTTCTATCTGAGATTTATAAAATGTGGGACTTTTGAAAGAAGTTTGTCGAGAAATGAAATAGATATAATAGAAAATGGAAAATATTTTTATTTTCTTTTTAAAAAAAAGAGAATTTCTGAGAATGGACCAGGAAACACACACATTCATACATTTAAAGTAAATAAACAAAATTCCTCACATCCATCATAGCAGGTGTTATCATACTAATCGGTAGGTGCGGACACTAACATATCTCCCTAGATCCACCTGGATCTAGAACAAAACAGGACATGACATGACTCTTTCCCTAAGTTGTGACCATTGAATTAGCTAGTAGGGAGGAACAAGTAACATACCTTTGTATCGCTTCCTAGGGTCTCTGTTTCTCCCACTTTGCTCCGATTCTCTTGTGAGGTCAATACCAAGACAATACAAACCAACCAAAGTGAAGATAGAAAAATATATTCAATCGTCAACTTATGTGTATGATCAAGGAATTGCACAATAAAGTAAGAATGACTTTATGGGAAAAGGACATGCCACTGTATCATATTAATCGAAAGTAGAAGATACAACCTGATTGCCTTGATGTCGCAAGCTTCCTTTTGGTGGCTCTTGGCTCCAACACACACACACACTTGCTCGATCCTTGTATGAAGAAAATCAAATCCCTCTTGATAGACTTGCTAGAGTCTCCAAGCTCCTGTTCAAGCTATGTCCTTCACACAATTCTTTCACCAATTCTCCAAATGAATCTTGCTTAACCTTTTCCATGAGAATTCCATCAATATATAGGAGAGGATGAGATGGTTACTTGGATAACAATGATCCCACAATATCATGGAAACCAGTAAAGAGATAACCATTTGAATGCCAACCCATTCTCTAGAAGATTCCCTTCTAGAACCATCGAGACTTCATCTTTTTCCAAGCTTTAGAACAAGTTCGCACCCTAGATATGTAGCACAGTGTGAGAAGTTCACACCCTAGATGAAGGAAACCTGTGAGAATGGGTCATTCTTGCACCCTATGATATAAGAAACCTGCGAACTCTCTTCAAAAATATGTTTTCTGGGAAGAGATGAATGTCACTTTTCTCAAGAGAAAGTTCTTATGAGGAGCTTGAGTACACCATCATCAATACACCATCAATATTGACCAAAATCATGGGTAATAGAATTCCCCCCAAAGTATGAGGCCGGAATCAGTGACAGCCAAAAGACTTTGTAAACTACATGTGTGTGTCGGAAACCAAGAGCGCACCTAACTAGAAACCTGCGAACAACCAAGCATCTGCAGAATATCATATATATTAATTCTGAGGTAGGCATTCCTATACTTAGATCACATATGGATGACATTATAAACATAGGTCATGGCCACCAATCATACACTGTGGATCCATGCCGTCAAAATATAGCATAACCACCAGGAATACACTGTGGATCTATGCGAGAAAATTCAAATTGAGACAACATAGCCACGAGACATACAAAGTGAATCTATGTGTTGCAAATTATACATATTCCATCGCAACCTGTACAAAGAGATGATATCCAGGGTCTTCAATCTCATCACCCAAAAGTACAAATCTAACCATGTGATTACATGTGTTGAAGTCGAACATGGTAGAAACCACTTGATTACCGGTCATTGATGAAACCGTTAACAAGTGCGAGGGAAATCACCATTAATGTCAATGACTCCCAAGGTACACTATTAAAATCCATCGAGTGTGAATGAATGAGTTGAGGTTGAACATCCGACAGAATCTTTCGATCAGGGGTCAATGATGTAAACCCACTGTCGAAAGAGAGGAAACCTGCCATTGAGGCATGCAGGTTCCAATGTACCAAAGAATTTCTAAGTCGTGTTTCCGGATAATGTGTTGAAGTCAACGGAACAAAAATCGTCACAGGAGGGCCTTGATGTATCCCCCATCAATGACACGAAATGAGTAACATATTTTGAAGGTGAAACAAAGTATGATGTAATTTGGATTGGACACAGGGAAGTCCGACACAGAGAGAATGGACAACTGCATATGGCCGACGCAATAGAGGTTTCAGATGAACTTATCTTGAACATATGAATGACACGACCGATGATTTGGCAGCATTGACTCAGAGACAACACAGGGTATGACCTTGTAGCAAATCGAATGAGAGACAAATGGATTTCCCAAACCTGCTTCAAATAATGAATAGGGGGTGTCATGTTCAAGAGCAACACTTACTGCCAATTAACGTGAATATGAGAACACATCCCTTTCCCAAATTTCCCCCCACCATTTCTCACAATTACCTCTTTATTTTTACGCAAGCTTTAGAAGGATAACATATGCTTGTTGATATAAGCTTGTCCTTCGGATAAGTCCTTCAGAGTATGTTTAACGAACCCAAGGAAGGAGTGGTTCGGTCCCATGATGGGTCTGTCGATGTTTGTTTAACGAGTCCAAAGATAGAAAACTTGAAGGTTTTTCATGATTATAGAGTCTGGAAAAACACTTAAAAGAGAACTCTCTCAGTTCCCTTTTCGTAAAATAGTCTGATGAGACCGAAAAAGAGATAAATTATCGCCCAACAAACGCTTTCTTCAAATACTTTATCGAGCGTGAAAATAGCAAGGTCGCTCGGCTATCTTTTCATGTTTAGAGAGCCTGAAAAGAGATTAAAGAGGACTCCAAGGGGGTTCCTTTTTCGTATAACCTTATTGAGCCCGAAAAATTGATAAAAGAATGCTCGATCGCGTTCTCATGTATTTTCGAGCGTGAGAATGGAAAAAGACCAAGCTCGAGGTTTTGTACAAAAACCATAAAAAACAATCAAAACAGAAGAAGAAAAAATATGTCTGCATCCCTGTACATAAACATCGAAGTCATTAAGCCTGCAAAAGTTGTACTCAAAAGGGCATTAGGCATTAGGTTTAAATAAACAATTATAAAAATCAATAAAATGGTAAAAGTAAATATAAAGGGGTAAAAACTCTTTTTACCATATCATTTTAACTTTACCACTATTTGAGCCCAAAAAACCCTCTTTTACCCTTGCAATTCGGCGTCGGATTGCGAGAGTTACGAGCATCCATTCGATGAACCATCAGTGGCAGTGAGGTAGGCTCTTTGTCCTCTACTTTTTCATGGTTTAATTTTTCATTTTCATTGGCAAAAAACACCGTTTTGAGTTTGTTTTGGGGGTTATTATTGCGCTCAGTCATTCTCCCAGGTAAGCTACACGGGACCTGCGAGAATGGGTCATTCTCGCAGGTGAGCCCAAAGGCGCCTGTGAGAACCTCGCACTGTGTTTAAAGGGCACCTGCAAGAACCGCAAAGTGTAAAAGTTTTTTAAAGTTTTGCTCAATGAAAAGATACCAAAAGTTGAATAGAGTTATTAATCTTCTTCTTGCGCTTCTTATGAAGGTATTTGGCCATCACCATGGTTCTGGAATGGCACGAAAGGGAGCACGAAGAAGATAATGCCATTTTCGGAAATCATTTGGCCACCATTGCCTCTTTACGAGACTGTGGTCTTCTGAAGTTCTTTCGTATCCCGGGCATGAGGGCCCAAGTCAAGTTATTGGAGTACCTTGTGCATATGTGGGATCTCGATCAACAAGTATTCCATGTAGGGGTCCACACATTGTCCTTGGATATTAAGTACATTTACTTCTTGACAGGACTGTCATGGCGTGGGTACCATGTGAGCCTGACTGGTAGCAGAGGTGGTGGGCTGCCTATGAGTGAGTACTATAGCTTGCACTGTGTTCTAGAGGCAGAGAGGAGCAAAGGGAAAGTATCTATTTGGGGAGTGCGGTATTTGACCCTTCACACTATTTTGTTAACCATTGCTCATATGGCTGGGAGCTCTGCTCCTCACATGGCTCTCCAGAGCTACTTTCAGTATGCCATAGAGTGTATTGAGCCTCAGGTTTTTAACTGGGTAGATGAAGTGCTTCGTAGCATAAAGAGGCAGTTGACCAAATGCAGGCGAGGTAACCTGAAGCAATTCGGGTACGGGTCTTTGTTGGTGTCCTTCTTTCTCGAGAGAGTTTCGTTATAGAGGATACAGGTTGAATGGGATTTATCGGCCCCAACAAATCCAAGAATGTTGAGATGGTGTCAGCTCATGGCCCGGCACGTAGCTGGACCAATTATCAAATATGATGATACCTTCTTTGACTGGTTACGACCACAGATGCTGATGGTCGACAATTATGCTTATGCCGGGTAGGATTTTCGAGGGGATATAGACTTGGTCCTACCCGAGGATGCTCAGTGGGGGGAACTTGGTAAGAAGTACAGATTTTTTTCTTTTTAAATGTTTTTGTGAATTTTATCATATGCAAATGTTTTTTAATGTTCGTCCAAGGTCTAAATACAAAATTCTTTTTTGATGACATAGATGTGGGACCTTACCGACCTCCTAGTACTTCTCCTATTCTGTGGGGAGGAGAGGTGGCGCCAGTGCCACGATGGGACACCGAAGATTATGAAGCGGTGGAACAAAACCTAGAGGGTTTGACAACAGATATTCCGGACATGCCTCTTGGAGAGGTTCCACGACGTTATCAATGTCATACAGTAGGAGTGTCAGAGTCCATTGGCTGACTACTTCGTAGGGTTGCCTGGGCAGTCGTGTGTTAGCATGAACGTCATCCACGACGTCACTTTGTAGAAGCTATGAGCTTCAGATTTTGAAATTTTGGTCCTCGGACAAAACTTTTTTGTAAAAACCCTTTTGATCGTTATATATACATATGGATTCTACCGGTTTATCTTGTGTTGTGTGAAAATTGATGTGATTGATTTATAAATGATCCAAATGTCTGTCTAATACATAGTTATCCAATGCGTCAGTTAATGTATTTAGACATCTAGGAATATGTTGATATTCAATATAATCAAAATAACATTCCAAGAGGCGAATTTGTAAATACACCCGTAACAAAGTAGGACTTCGAATAGTATAGAAATTACTTAATTGTAGTACTACAAGCTACGAATCGAGTCGCACAACCAAATGACGGATTCCAAGCGAGATAGCATCAATCAACAATTCGATAACGACGCTATACTTTGCAATATTGTTGGTTGCATGACCGAGACAGACACCTCGTAAGGAGACAAGCTCGTTTGTAGGGGCGTAAATTTCCCATGCAGCGGAAGCAAGATTATAAGTACTACGGCTAGCACCATCAACGAAGCCAATATAGGGTAGCGAAGACTCGGACATCTGGAAATCAAACACAATGTTACATAAGGGTAGAGACCAGATAACGACAAAAATAAGCTACAGTAACACACAAGAAGTATGATACAATAAAAATACAAGTACTCATGCATAGGTGATTTTATGCATAGTAATTTTTCAAGTACAACCCATTCTTGGGTTCACTCAAAGGGATACCATCGTAATCTACTAACTCATAAGCCCCTTTTTCCAACACTCATCTAACAATATAAGGACCTCACCACATGGCTTCAAATTTTCCAGTTCCTAGCATATCTCGATCTTTTTCATAAAGAAGAACGAGATCTCCTTCGGAGAAAATGCGAGGCTTGACATGTTTGTCATATTGGGACTTGACATTTTTTTTCTGAGCTTCTATGACTAGGGTGGCATCGCGTCAAGTTTCATCTAATTGCATAAGATACAATAGACGCTCTTCCTTAGCAGAAGTGTTTGGTAGGAGTTCAACATCTAGTTTTAAAGAGAGTATCTCGCATTCAATTGGGAGAATGGCTTCCAAACCATAGACTAACCGGAAAGTTGTAAACCCAGTAGTGGACTTGACGGATGTCTAGTAAGCCCATAATGCCGAAAACAATATTGTGTGCCAGCTTGTTTTGTGAATCCCTATCATTCGTCGGAGCATAGTTATGAGAACTTTGTTAATTGCTTCGACTTGGCCATTGGCTTGTGGGTAATAGGGCATTGAGTTTTCATGGCGAAGACCCAACTTTTCAGTAAGTTCAGACATCATGAAGTTTCGAAAGTGGCTACCGTAATCGGTGATGATAGCCTAGGGGACACCAAAACGAGCTATGATGTGATTAAAAATGAATAATATTGCGGTCTTTCCAGTGTTGTCAAATGTCGTCATCGCCTCGGCCCATTTTGTAAAGTAATATATGGCTACAATAATGTATCCATGCCCCTCGGATGAGTGGGGGTGATATGTCATGAAATCGATGCCCCATTTTGCAAAGGGACCAACGGAGACCACAGGGTGAAGAGGAGCAGGATGTGACCATATCTTGTGATTATAGGTCTGGCAAGCATGGCATTTTTGAATGACGATTATGCAGTCGTTAAATAAAGAAGTCAAAAAATACCCTACTTGTAAGATATTCTGGGCAGTAGCATACCTAGACATATGACCACCACAGGCTCCAGAATGGTAGTCATTCAGATCTTTCTCAGCTTCGTCGAATGTTAGGCAGCGTCGAAAAACAGAGTCAATCTCCTGACGATAAAGAGTATCCCCAAGGATGATATATTGACAGGCTTGGTATCGTATTTGACATCGGTCAGTACTAGACAAAGTTGGTTGGAAAGTCTGGGTTTGGAGATATATGATGATATCTCCATACCAAAGATCATCAAAGCTAATGAGGAAAAGGGATTCATCGGGTAACAAATTAGCTGCTACATTTTCCGTTTCAGAATAGGGAAAGTCACATATCAACTCAGCAAACACTAAGGACTTCTTGGACTTGGTGCGTTTGAATTCCAAGTCAAACTCCTGGAGTATCATGATCCATTTGGAGTATTTTCCCCCTAGAAATTGACGTGTGAGAATGTGTTGCATAGGGTTGCAGTTAGAAATCACTGTTATCTTGCGAGAGAGGATATAGTGCTAGAAGTGTTGGATGGCTTGGACGGCTGCCAAGGCCAGTTTTTCGACATGTAAATACTTGATTTTGGTAGGCATTAGACTTCGACTCAAGTAGTAGATAACATGTTCGTCGTTATCATCATCCTCTTGGACGAGAACCATACCAATGGTGTAATCCAAGGTAGCAAGGTAGAGGAAATAATCGCGACTGTAATCGGGGGGAAAAAGAAGCGGAGCATGTGTTAGTGACAATTTCAAAGCTTCGAAAGCATTGTTTGTGATGGTATCCCATACGAACTCAGACCGCTTTTTGAGGATCCACGTAAATCCACGAGTTATCTCAGCATAATTTGGAATAAAATGACGAAGAAAGTTTGCTTTCCCCTGCAAACTTTGTAACTGACGAAGTATAGAAGGAGGAGGGAGATTAAGGATTGCCTCAACCTTTAAAGGATCCGCCATGATCCCTTGATGTGAAATAATAAATCCTAGAAGTCGACCGGATTCCACGCAGAAAACACACTTATGAGGATTCAAACGTATATGGTAAAACCGATAGCGGATGAAAATGGCTCAGAGGTGAGTTGGGTGATCGACTCGACGCATTGAGTGAGTGGGTAAATAGTCCAGATATGGTTGAACGATGTGCTTGATATCATGGAAAGCATAAGACATAGCGCGTTGAAAAGTTGTGCCAATGTTCTTGAGACCAAAAGGGAGTTTCTGATAGGCAAAAGTACCCCAAGGAAAAATAAAAGAAGTCTTATGTTGATCCTTGGGAACAATGTTGATTTGATTATACTCGGAGAAACCATCCATTAGAGAGAAGATTTCACTTCCGGCACAATCGTCGACAATCTGATCGATGAAAGGGGTAGGAAAGTTGTCTTTGGGACAAGCTTTGTTGATATCCCTATAATCAATGCATACACGAATTTTGCCTTCTTTCTTATCAATTGGGATAAGATTGGAAACCCAGTCAGTGAGGGCCACCGGGTAACTAAAGCCGACTTTAAGAAGTTTCTCGACTTTGATCTTGATAGCAACCGCTTTATGTGGGTGAACTGGACAAAGGATTTGACGGACGGGTTTAGCGTTGGGGTATGTCTTGATCTCATGTATTACAATGTCAAGGTCGATACCTGGCATTTCTTCGTAGCTCCAGGCGAATATGTCACAAAACTCTTTGAAAAGGGATGTATAGGTGATGATTTCATCAGGGGAACATGAAGCTCCGATATGGACATTTTCGACAATTCCAGGTTTGATGGATATGTCGAGGGGAATAGTGGGCGAGATATTACTTAAATTCCCTTTGGAAAACACATCATGTGTGGACTCGGGAATGGTCGAGATGATGACAACGGTCGATGGGGTTGAGATCCGTTGGTATTTCTCAATGGTATGTTGCTCTAGGAAGAGGATGGAACGATGATGTCCATCATCCCAAGGGGTGTCCTCCATGATAGACATGATCATCTCATCTGTGGGAAAAATGACACGGAAAGTATCTAGAGATAACTCACCAAGAGAGGGGGTAGAATGGGTTGCCGATTGAATGGCCTGATAGGAGGATTTGACTAGACTTAACAACATTTCGCCACCGTAACGAAGATGATCTCTAGGGTTAGGTACTATCCATGGGTCATGAGATGTAGGAAGTTCATGAATCAAGGTGGAGATCATGTTTATTGAAGCAACGGAGGAGCGTGGAACATCGAGCGGTGGAATGGGGAAAGTACCCATTAACGAAGATTCTTTGAGAAGGCCTACACCGATGTTCTCATAACCTGGTGGGGTTTTAACGATGAACGGTACATTGCTAGTATGAGTATCAGAATTAAAGAAGGCTAATTGGTCGATGGTGACTACCTTCCCTTGATGTGGGAAATGTACCACATGAAAAAGGGTCGACACAATTGCACACATGGAATCAATCCAGCTGTGGCCAAGCAGAAGATTGTAATCAAGAGGAGCATCAAAGAATTCCACTTCGACTTGGACCGTTTTTCCTTCTAACGTGATGGGAAACAAAGGAAGGACACCATAGGGCTTAAAATCGAAGCCATTGAAGGCTTTGAGAGTGTTCTGGGATTCGTTCAAAGAGGGAGAGCCAATGGCTTCCCAGCAAGTAAGAGACATGACACACGCCGAGGAACCCTCGTCGATAACGGTTTGACAAATGTTTTTGTCAGAGACAATCACTTGAATCTGGAATGCGAGTTGAGGGGGTAACCTTGGAATGTGATCTTCCAAGTCAAAAATTATTAAATTCCTATCTGTCAGGTCGATTCCACCGATATATTTTAATAGTGTCTTCTGTTGTGTGGGATAACTTTGAAGGAATTCGAGGGATGACATCGCAGAAGGTACTTGGGCTAGATCTTCCACAATGTTGTAGTTCTGGGCAGCACGAGCATGAGGATTGAAAGCCAATTTATGAACGACACCCATTGGGGGGGGGGTCGAAGGATTGTTTCAAGGCTCAGTCGTTCAAGATGAAGAGGACCATTGGTAGGTGGAGTCATGGGAGAGGGTTGTACCAATGAAGGAGGTAGGTCATCAACCTTCTCTTTAGAGGGAGAATAATCTTTGGCTCTAGTGGTGAGTGCAATGTCGTTCTTCTTTGAATCACCAGTACACATCAAGACATAGGATGTAGTAGAAGATGAGGGTTGGTCATGAATGACCAACTGAGCCTATTGTTGAGACAAGAAGGGTTGGGACAAAACAGCCGGAGCAGGTGGTTTCAGGGCTCCTTGAAGGAACTTAGTGACCTCGGCGCGTCGTGGACAATCCTTCATGTAGTGATCATCACCAAAGATAAGACAAGGGTATCAAGGTTTGTGCTTATATCGATCGTCAACAGGTGTAGTTTTGGTTCGCTCTGCTTGAGAAGTATTTTTTTCCTCCTTATTCTTACCCCTTCCCTTTTTGGATATGTTTTTACCGACTGGGGTAGAGTGAATTACATTTACCTCAGAAGTCTTGTCGATGGGAAGGGCAGGAGACAAAGCATTTTGAACATTAGAAGAAGTAGGTTTGGGGTTTGCGCTTGAGGAAGAATGTGGTTGGGCCTGGAAAGTGCCAATCACACCGTCGGCTGCATGAGAAGTAGCTGGAGTAGTTGAAGTCAGGTAGTAAGTCGTAAAGGGTACTCGTTTGTGAGTAAATGAGGTCAAGGTATTGAGCACGAATTATGGCCTGCTCTTCTGTGACTACTCCACCCATGGCGATGTCACGATCGATGTCATTCACAAATGATTTTGTGAACCACTCTGCCAGCAACTGATCGGGGAGTTCGAGTTTGATGAGACGTCGTTTCTATCGCCACTCATGAATGTGATCGGATATATGAGTGGCTTTGTTTTGTTTGAAAGAACTAAAAATCTCGGTCTCCATGTCATAACGGATTGGTAACTGGTAGTGGGTGAGGAAAGCCATAGCTAGGGTGTTGAAGTCGGTGAAAACCCTCGTGGTAATTCTATATACGACTTCATAGCAGAGCCTGTGAGGGTCCATTGAAAAAGATGTAAACGAATAGAGTCATCCATCAACGAGTTGGATGAACACCAGAGGTGAAAATTCATGACGTGATTGTTCGGGTCCTCTCCCACTTTGCCATTGAATTTAGGGATGTTCGATGGTAGCTTGGTTGGTATAGTAGGCCATTGGGGAGAATGACGAATTGGATCATTCAAAATCCTCAACAAGTCTGGGAGATCCAAAGTGGCCAAGAAGGGTAACTGTCGATTCACATGTGAGTACTAGTGGCTTTGGGGAGGAAGCCCCGTCGGCAAACCAGTAGGACCATAAGCAGTCTACATATAATGTGAAGACCCAGGCAGATTCAGTGGTGGTTGGAGAGGATAGTAGCTCATGGGATTGTATCCTGGAACAGGGACATGAGTTTGAGCATTCGAGCCCTAAATAGGATTAGACGTACCTGGATATGGTTGGCCTATACTAGGGGGTATCACAGATGCAGCTGGAAGTTGTTGCCCCTTAGTCAATTGAGGAGGATTTTGTATCATAGGATTCCAATACTGGGCCAAGGATGGAGGTATGTTTTGTCCATAAGGTGGGGTTTGTCCTCCTATCGAAGGTGGTGTTCCAATTGGGGCCTACATTCCAATTGGGGGTTGTGTTCCAATTGGGATTTGTGTTCCAATAGGGATTTTCCCGCTAGGAGGGGGTTGAGTCATACCTCCTTGGTGAAATTGTCCACCAACACGAATCTGGTAATTTGGTGTGAATGATGGAATAGTTCCACTAGGATTAAGACTGCCAGTGGAGGTCGAGAAAGGTCCTCCAAAAGGAAATTGAGGGAGTGTCAGAATAAAACTAGGAAGAGAGTGACTAGAAGAAGAGGGACCACAAGGAGAGTTAGATGGGGTTTGCGGAGGAGTTGAAATGGAAGAATTCAACGCACGATATCCGGGCGGTAGTGTCAGGGTGATACTAGGTGTGAGCGGTGTATCGATGGGGGCTTGGCTAACCGCGGTAATCCCGGTGTGAATACTCGTAGTATCTGAGTGATGGGCCATTTCTATAGGGATGGTCAAGATGTGGTCGGAGCACGGGGCATCTGTACCAGGAAAATAATAAGCAGTAGTAAATGGTATTATCTCTGGGTTGGAGATTTCAGAAATCACAGGTGAGATGATGGTTTCAACGCCTGATCCTGCACTAAAAAGGTCCCGTCTAAAAATGCCCGTAGACCAAAAAGGATCTTGGACTTCTATTCTTGGAAAGGGTCCAACCGGTGATCCAGAAGACACAACAACTAAGTCTCCGGAAGAATTCAGTCGCATAAACTGTCGCTCAGAATTGGGGTGAAGTCAAAAGTCCTCTCGAGTATTGGTAATTTGGAAATGTTCTAGAGAGTCAGTCCATTCCACTTGTGGCATGGTAGTGTCTTGGACTTCACTCTGCTGAGGAGAGCCCTCAGGTGAGCTTGTAGGCAGGGGTTGAGAACCTTCCATATGTTCTGGAGATAAACCCTGCATTCTACGTGAACAACATGGAGGAGCTATTGTAAACGAGTGACAAACTTACGAAGAAAATTGTATGGTCAACTTTCGTAAACAAACAACATGCGCTAGTAAACAAAATCTAAGAAACAATACCAAGCAAACAAGACCTTCTAATTCCTAAGTCACTAGTTGGTGATGAAATCCAATGTCGCAACAATGAGACAAGAAGGGGCTAGGCTAGGGTGGAAAATTTATGCTGACGACCTGCTTAACGGACTTACACCCTGGTGCAAGCTCCCACACATAATCGTGGGTATACCCTCCAAGGAGCCCGAGTGAATTTGGCCAACATCAATTCTAGGTACCGTGAAGACTTGTCCCTTCACAGTAGCCTTGTGTAATACCCTAGAAAGATAGGCCTCTAAGTTTACCACCGACAACAATAAATCTTGGGGGGATAGTCGACAGTCTGATCCACATGCAAGGGCAGGGTATCTAGCCCGAAATCAACTCAAAAGGCTTCCACTCATCATTGTGGGTATACCTCCAAGTCACCCCCATAATATGTGCAATATCTACACTGATATCAACAAAGCAGGGTGAGTAACTCTATCAATATCAATGCGACCTCGTGTTTGACCCTTGTGTAAGAAGGGCTTCCCAGGACAAGATGTTGTAAATGGAATTTGACACTCCTTAACACAAGATGTTATTGTGTGTTTTGTGCTTTGGAGAGTGTATCTCTCTACCTATTCCAAAGCGCTAGCCTAGCTAAATGTTGGTGTAATAGAGCCCTAGAAAAGAGTTACTAGTTAAATTGTACGATTGTGCAGTGTTATTAAGGGTTGTTGTTACTCAAAGGAAGCAGAGATGAAACTGATGTTGTATGAGACTCTGAGCCAACAATGCATAGATAGGAATGAAATATATCAATTTTCGTTCAATGAATCCTATGTATGGGAGGGAAAGAGAAGTTTTCCAGATCAAACTTGAACTACGATACACAATTTCCTTTAAAATGCAATTGCAACGAATCACGCATCAATAACAATTCTCTATTGTTTCTTTTTCAATAATTTCAACAATTGATTTTCAATACTTTCGAAGACGAAAATGATTTTGAAAGAAAAACATTGTTCACTTTTCAAAAAGGAACTACAATATGATGGTGAGAGTGAAGAAAGCCAAAAACTAATGAACAAGCAATAGACAAAAACCCAAACCAATCTTACAATGGAAACAAAAATAACAAGCAGACCAAACTAGTCTTTTCAATTGCATGAGAAAAGTGATCTTTCAACTAATGAGCAAATGATAAAGACAAAGAAGCTCAACTTTCAACCGATCACCGGTTCTTAACCAAACAAGCACACTTAGACTCCAAAATCAGAGAGTATATATTTGCCGAGAAAATCCAAGAAATGAAAGTCAAGAAAAATGGACAGGAAGAGTCTTTGATTTCCTAAGATTTTTCGTGCACAAAATCTGAAGACAAGAGAACATCAACCAATGGTCCAAGAAGCTCTTTTCAGACACCTATACTGATCTAGGCAGCTGAACATGCAAATATCTTAAATCCAAAATTTTGAAAAGAGGGTTCGTAGGCTAACAGTATTACACAGTGCGAGAATGGGTCATTCTCGCAGGCCATCTTTGAGAAAAGTGAGAGAACCTCGCATTGGACGTAAAAGCAGAGTGCAAACTCAGTATATTCTCGCAGCCCACTATGTAGTGCAGTGCGAGAATGTCTGTAACTAAGAAAATTTTTGGAAAAAGACAAAAAATTTGAAGAGGCCACTGAACCCAGAGGGTCTATCAGGGCATCCTGAAGACTCAGAGATTGAATCTATGAATGGAGAAAGGTAAGGCAAGATAAAATGGCCAAGGAAAAACACCAAAAACCACAAAGAAAACGGGTTATCCCCAGTGGAGTCACCAATTTTGTTATCGGACTAATCAGTAGGTGCGGACACTAACAGATCTCCCTAGATCCACCTGGATCTAGAACAAAATAGGATAGGACATGACTCTTTCCCTAAGTTATTACCATTGACTTAGCTAGTAGGGAGGAACAAGTAACATACCTTTGTATCACTTCCTAGGGTCTTTGTTGCTCCCGCTTCGCTCCAGTGCACTCATGAGGTCAAGACCAAGACAACACAAACCAACCAAAGTGAAGATAGAAAAATATATTCAATCGTCAACTTATGTGTATGATCAAGGAATTGCACAATAAAGTAAGAATGACTTTATGGGGAAAGGACATGCCACTGTATTATATTAATCGAAAGTAGAAGATACAACCTGATCGCCTTGATGTCGCAAGCTTCCTTTTGGTGGCTCTTGGCTCCAACACACACACACACACTTTCTTGATCCTTGTATGAAGAAAATAAAATCCCTCTTGATAGACTTGCTAGAGTCTCCAAGCTCCTGTTCAAGCTAGGTCCTTCACACAATTATTTCACCAATTCTCCAAATGAATCTTGCTTAACCTTTTCCATGAGAATTCCATCAATATATAGGAGAGGATGAGATGGTTACTTGGATAAGAATGATCCCACAATATCAGGAAAACTAGTAAAGAGATAACCATTCAAATGCCAACCCATTCTCTAGAAGATTCCCTTCTAGAACCATCGATACTTCATCTTTTTCCAAGCTTTAGAACAAGTTCGCACCCTAGCTATGTAGCATAGTGCAAGAAGTTCGCACCCTAGCAGAAGGCAGCCTGTGAGAATGGGTCATTCTCGCACCCTAGGATATAAGCAACCTACGAGATCTCTTCAAAAATATGTTTTCTGGGAAGAGATGAATGTCACTTTTCTCAAGAGAAAGTTCTTATGAGGAGCTTGAGTACACCATCATCAATACACCATCAAGATTGACCAAAATCATGGGTAACAGCAGGGCTAAATATTTTTTATCACATAAAAATTAAAAGAAAATGGTCTGCATGCATAAGAGAACTTTGACAGAGTGATACATGGGTAGATAAAATGAATATAATGATAGATCAACATCAAATAATTTATATTCAAAAGTAATAGGTTACAAAGTGCATTCGAGATTGTTCCCAAAATAGTTCTCTTGGAATTTCTAAAAAATATATAGTTCAATACATATTTTCTGAAATTAAAATGTGTTTGTCATAATGACTAGGATTGGGGCTCCTATGGACCATAAAGAAAAAATGTATAATAATGAAGTTCTTAGAAAGAAGAAAGTGGGCGGTGGAAGACGGCGAGACCCGGTAAGAAGAAAAAGGAAAATATCAGTCTTCGGTTAAACCTTTTCTATTTAAAGAGGTGGAGTAATTGGATGAAGAGCTTGATAAAGACAGAAAGATGTGGCCAGTATGAACTTACTATGATGGTATCTCCTCTTTTGTCATTTTCTCACTGATGTCCTTTTATGGATTTCCTCAAAGGTTATGGAAACCATCTCAACCATCCTTTTCCCTTCATTGGTAAGCTTTTCGACAACCTTTTTGAACCACTCCTCAATGTCGCTCCTCATTGGTGCCACGTTGATTTCATGCCAAATTTTTATATTGAAAGGTTCACCTTCGAGATCCCTTAGATCAATAGAAATGTTTTGTAATTCTTAAACATATTGGTTTTTAATCGAATAAGCAAGTAGCCAGTTTTCCACGTCACCTTCACCATATTCAAGAATGCCATAGAATTTATCAAATGAAAACCCTTTAAAGATCTCAACTTGTTCATCAAATTCTTTCTTGGTTAAAAACAACGAGTTGAGTATCGATTTTGGGTCTTGGAATTCATTGGTACTTACATCTAAATCTATCTCAGTTAGCTTATTGAATAGTTCCTCTCTTCTAGTTATGGCCTGGCCACATGCTTGAATGATACCATTGAGTTTTTTCACTTTTTCTTCCCAGCATGTGTTCAATTGTTTTATTCGGTTCGGGGAAGGGAGATCCTCCTCTCTTATTATTAATTTTGTCATATTAATAAATTTGACACCAAATGGTACAACTGCATTGAGGTAGAAACCTTGCTCATTTTTCAAATCTTCTTACAGATATTCATGCAAAGCATGTGCTCTTGTTCCAAAAGAGACCATACTCTTTGAAATTTACCAAGATTTTGTTATTAATTCCATTCTTTTCTTTATATTATTTTCCACATAGCCTCGGGCTGATGTGAGAAGGCTTGCTGATCCTTTTAAATTTTCCACAGGTGTGGTAGGCCCGATCATTTCTAAAGGACTAGACAACATTGGAAGGGGCATTAGAGCTCCCTCCAATTCTTTGATTCACTCCTTTAACCTGACATTCTTCGCTTCAAGATCATCAATAGAGTGGTCTAGAGCATCTCTAGTTGCTTGATGTATCTAGGAGATTTGGGAAGGTCACATTTTCCATAGGTTAATCTTTGAACGAGATTTCCCCTTCTTATTCTTTACATCTCTTTTTTCAATAATCAAATTTTTGGATTCGTTGTCAAAAACAATGCTCTGAAATGAAAAAGACTCTTCTTCGTCGAAGGTCTCGGTCCCAATTATTTCAATTTGAGGCTTCAGGGGAGCATTGTTCTCTAGATGGTTATCATTTGGGAACACTTTCTCAATGTCAATTTCTAGTTCCATATCCTCGAGGGAGAGATCATGGATATCACTTTATCCATGAGGTCCCTCCTCTTTTTTCACAATGTATTTTCATTTCTTCCTCACGGGAAGTTTATGATAACTTTCAATTTTTCCCAAAGGAGGGTTCTTATATCCTCCTCTGCATGAAGAAATGTGGGTGACTTTCTTACTTGGGTAGGTCATTGGAGTGTTTCTCCGAGATACTGTAATCTTGGGCATGACAGTCAGGGATTGGGCACTTTTCTCACCTGGACCTTTTCCTCTCTACTTGTATGACTCATTTCTGTTGAGTATTGTCTCCAGGTAATCGGTGTCACGATCAGGAGTGTCTGAGGCATTATATCCATCTTCATTCAGGATAGTGTTAATGAAATAATTTTTGAAACCGACAACCAATAGGTGTTCTACAAAAATACCATTAGGGTCGAACCCTTTTACTTTTTCAGCATATTTAAAATTGAGGTTGTGGAAGTAGCCCACAAATTCATCAATATTGTTCATATTCATGAATATGAAATCCCCTACTTTCCAAGGCAGAGGTATGAATTGATTTTTTCTCTTTTCATGGAAAAAATCCAACCAGTAGGTGTACGGCCTTGCTATCTCAACAACAAACATTTTGTTAGACATGTGACATGGAAGGAAGGAAGGATTTTCTTTGGATCCAAAAATCCTTATAACATTATAATTTTTCATTTTTTCTAGTGTCCCCTTCCTATCCAGGAACTTACTCGCATGGTCAGACATCCGGGAAGATTTTTTTTCAAACAACAATTCATTGAAAACTGAGACAAAATCATTAAAGACTTCATAAAAGTGATGGGAGGCCTTGTGCCTCCACAATTATTGATACCAAAAGGTTGCTGGGTTGAACTGACAGTTTACCTTCATGTAGATAGATAATATCGAGAACTGACAACAATGTGCTATCACAAAGACCAAATAAGATGACATATAAAAAAATTATCCTTCTTGTACTGTGCCAATTGGGAAGGGATTCCAATGGAAATCAACTTACCCCAGTCGAAGATGCCATGTTCCTTGACCGTAAAATAAATAATGTAAATAATCATCTAGGAGATGTTGGTTGTGGTTTCATGTCCTGTTATTCTTAAAACACTCATCACCACAGAAATCTCAGCAATCAGGACATAGTTGATTATTTAGCTAAGTGTCTAGAATGCCAGCAAGTTAAGGAAAAACACCTGCATCCAACAGGGTTGTTACAACCTCTACCAATTCCAGAATGGAAATGGGAAACCATCTCCATGGATTTCATCACCGGATTACCAAAATCAGACAAGCAGAATGATGCCATCATGGTAGTGGTGGACAAATTGAGCAAGTATGCTCACTTCGTCCCAGTCAAATCAACTTGCAAGGAAATAGATATTTCCAACATCTTCATGAAGGAGATATTAAGACTGCATGGCATGCCTAGGGAAATTGTATCTGAAAGAGACACAAAATTCACTTCAAGATTTTGGAAATCCTTGATGGCTGGTTTTGAGACTAAATTGTTGTTTAGCACAATCTATCACCCCCAAACTGATGGAAAAACAGAAAGAGTAAACCAAATATTAGAAGACATGTTAAGGATGCATGTAATGCATCAGCCTAAGAAGGGGGAAGACTACCTACCATTGGTATAATTTTCCTACAACAATTGTTATCGAGAGTCATTGAAGATGAGCCCTTTTGAAGCCCTCTAGGGTAGACAATGCAAAATTCCAATCAGTTGGAGTAATGCAGTGGATAGAATTACAATTGGACTCGACATGATGAAAGAAATGGAACAACAAGTGATTCAGATAAAGGAAAATATGAAAATTTCTTGGGATAGACAGAAGAGTTATGCCGATAGAAAGAGAACTACCAGAGAGTTCAAGACAAGAGACCATGTCTATCTCAGAGTTAGGCATAGGAATATTTCTCTGAGAATGGGAGCTTGTGCCAAGATGGAACCTCGGTATTGTGGACCCTTTGAAGTCTTAGATAGAGTGGGACCTGTAGCCTATAGGATAGCACTCCCTCCCACAGTAAAGGCACATACTGTTTTCCATGTTTCCTTATTGAAGAAATATGTACATGACTCTAATCATATAATTGACCGGTCTGTGATCCAGGTGGAGCCAGAGGGAAAATTCCTGCTAGAACCTCAATGCATACTAGACAGGAAGGAAACTCCACTCAAGAACTGAACCATTGCACAGGTCAAGGTGTAGTAGAAACACTTTGGTCTAGATGAGGCTACATGGGAAATGGAGGATGCCATGAGACATGCATGTCCATTTTTGTTTACTTATGTATATACAGAGCACGTTGATAGATATAACATCAAGGAAGATGTTCCTTTAAGGGGGAGGGAATTGTAACACCCTTGTTTCCCCTAGTTTGTAAATATAATTATATGGGCCAAGAGACTATGCCAAACTTAATTTGTGTGAATGTTTTATTTGATGGACCTTTGTCTAAAAGGTCAATGAATGTAAATTTTGTTATTTACTAGAAAATGGATAAGTGTTGCATGACTGCTGGAAGGGGGGTGTGCTAAGAGAGACCATGAATGCTATGAAAGAGATGGTGAAGGATACCAAGAATGGTTGCGTTAACCTCCACCAAAACAATACCTTACTGGATTTAATTTCTCAGGACCACAATAGTCCTCTGACCCAGGAATGAATTACAACCATGATGGTAGGTGGGAAGACCTCCTCAAGAGTTAATGAGGGGATGGGGCAGAGCACCCATCTGTAAGGATTTCAGACCTAACCACAAACTGGGAATTCAATTCACACACAATATTTCTAAGGAAGGCAAGAAAGGAAGGTGTGGTCGGAAGAGGAAGGCTTGTAAAGAGTGCAAAGATGAGAGACTAACCTCTCGGGTTCAAGGAAGAACTAAGAAATGAGCATGTTTTGGTCGTAGGAAATGGCTAGAAGGGTTATGATACAAGATGATAAATGAGGTTGTTGAGTGACTGAGGAAGTACTCAGGTAGTCCTCCTTGCTTGGTATAGTGAAAATTGTTTCCAAGATCCTGCAGGATGAGGAGAGTAACCTCTATCCCTACTATCGTTGAGTCAGAAGAAATGATTATATCTCAAAGCAGCATGGTCTAGCTTGGGGGTGGCTAGTGGTAAATATGTTAGGAGTGACTGAGCCTATGATTGGGTGGAAATGGGCAACCCTTTCAGCAGTCGCTTCACGTTATCTTGTTCTAATAAGTATTTTCCTGCTTTATGTATTGAACGAAAATAATGAATGAATGCATGGGTTTATATATGTGTGTATTTATAAATGGTTTCTGTGTGGAATGGTCATTATATGTGTATGAATTCATCTCCTTATGAAATTATGATTCTGACTGATAGTCTGTATTCCCCAGCTTATCCCTTGAGGCTTCTTGGTACATAATCCTGTAAGATGGTCGACATAGAGATATTGTGTCAATCTGAACCTATCCATCTGAAGAGGATACCTCTTTCAGACTCCTTGTTGTGCGACCTGGATTTCAGGCCCAAGTCCTTAACCATTTCATGATAAAGGTCAGGAAGGATAGCGAGGTTCAACCCTTGAAAAGGGATATCTTTTCATTTGGAAATGAGCGGACGAGATCCGTTCGGGAGGACCCATGTGATCAATACCTAGGAACCTTAGGCTAATCCTAAGGAAGCTAAGTCCTACTAGAATTGGAGCTCTGGAAGTCCGAGACTTCGTAGTATGGCCAACCTTACTAAGCCTTATAATGGCCAAAGGTAACCAGGAGACTCAATTACCAACACATTGACCGACAATGAATGGTTTCCCTAGTGGTTAGGAACCTATATCACTGGATAAAATAGGATCCAACCCCCCATAGAGAAGTAACGTAAGCCACCAATCTAGGAGGTTCGTAGGTCCCCTCAGTCATTGGATCTACAAAGAGAAAACTCAGGCATCAAAATCCCCGAATGTCAAAGTTACAAAGTAACGAAGGCCGCTGACCTAAGGGTTACGTGTACGCACATTGGCCACGAGATCAGAGAGCATGAAAGATGATCAGACCGGAGTGACATGGCGCAATGACACCATCCATGGTGACATGGATCCAAGTTTGACATGCCACGTGTTACCTGGATTCATGCATATCACATACCCTATAGACCCTTTGGAATGTGACATGTGTCATCTTGGATGAGGGCACGTGTCACCCCTGACCCTTCTACATGTCATCCCCTGGTACGTGCCCACCTAGCCAAAGTGGTTGGTGAAGTGACCGGAACTCCGAGAATCCATACTATTAATTGACATTGGGAGACACTTGGCATCAGATCTTGTACTCTGGAGGAGAGTCACTCTAGAGGACTTGAAGCTTGGTGCTTTGAAAACCCTCGAAGCATGAAGTAATAGAGATAATCTCAATCGTCCGCCATTTGGGGACGTGTGGCGGGAGATCTTCTACTTCAGAGGATAGCCACTTTGGAGAAAAGTGGAATAAGAACTCTTGAACGCCCGAAGGTCAGAGTTCACATGAACCGTCGATCTCATAGGACAGGTGTCAGGAGATCTGACACTCTGGAAGAATTGCACTTCAGAGGTTTGTGTTTGTGAGGGATTCAAATTCGCCAAAGCACAGATTTCTGAAGTAAGTCTGGTTCATTGATATTGAAATAAAACGGGGATCATTGATTTCCGTAAGCATACCTAAAATTTGTCTATTCGACAGTTCGAGAGATGTATGGTGTCATAGGTTGAAAACGTTTGGAGCCCAAAGCTCTAAAGCACCAAAATAGGTGCATGTTGTCTTGGCGTCTGGTCATAGCCCGCGGTCATATGTGATTGTAGCCAGAGGGAAGAGGCTAGGCCGAGAATTCAAATCTGAGGGTCAAACTCTGAATTCCCTGTTAGCCTATGAGTTAGCCGAGGACCAAGTCCAATCATTGGATTGGTTGGTGGATTGATTTCCACCATAGAATAAAGAATGCGGGAATTTCCATGATATCGAAGAACTCAGGGAGAAGCATATTGAGTCAGACCCACGTGGAAGCCCCGTGGCCCCGACCAATGAACACCCGAGGAACTTGGGAGAGGTATATCTACCAACTCTGAGCTCAGTTTTGAGTATGGATACCATGGTTGGAAATCTCTGGATGAGCATAATGGGATAGAGACCTCAAATGAAGGATTTGATTTCTTAAGAAGAACAAAATTTGGATGCCCCAGCATGGGTGTGTTACAGGAATACTACAATATTTACCCCTTATGAGATTATCTACAATAATCATGTTGTATTTCCTATGAGTTTGAAGTCAAGACACTTAGAACTGCATTGCAAGTTGGATTGAATTTTTTAGAGCTTAGAAGTACCAAATGAACCAAATCAATGAACTTGATGAGTTACATCAAGTTGTCTTGCATAATACATATGTTGTCCAACAATAGAGAGTAAAGTGGCATGATATTAAGGGAAGGAAATTTTCATCTTAATCTTAGTTATGTGATTTGCAACTATCCTTATGGGATCATTCATTTGATTCCGATTAGAGAAATTTTGAGGTCTAAAATGAGCCTCTTAAGGAAAACAATAAAATAAGAGTTAAAATAATAAATAATAGTTATGAATTTTCAAAGGTAAAGAAAGAAAACTTCCCTTTTATTGTATTTTCTACTTATCTCCTTATGGTTTTACTCAAATTTCAAGTGTAGACACTCATTGGATGGAAACTTTAATTCTAGATCCAATGAGTGCCTACATTTGAAATTTGATTAAACCTATAAGGAGATAAGTAAAAAAATATGATTAAAAATGTAGTTTTATTTATTTCCCTTCAAAACTATTTACCATTATGGTTTATGTCATCATATTGAATCACATTGGTTCTTTTTAAGTTGATGTTGATAACACATTTTTATTTTGAGGCCCATTTATTACCTCAAAATTTCTCTAATAGGCTTCCCAAATTAAAATGGTATTTTTCAATCTTCTCTCCTTCCATCCCAGCCCAAGTAGAATCCATTAGTCCATACATGCTTACCTATAATGGATAGGTTGGGAAAAAAATTATTTTTATTCTTGATCAGGTATAGATTATTAAAATCATGAAAAGTAGTCAGATATCTAATTTCTTGAATAAGTAGTCTATTTGGCACATATGTTGGAAGATTATGAGGTGCTTGTGTAGTTCCATAGATTATGATATAGGTGGAGTACTCACCTAAATACCAATCTCCAATGTTCTACAATATTCTATAGCCTTTCCAAATATCCTTGGGCAAGGTTTTCAAAAATGGATCTCATACAATGGTGTTATGGAACCACCACAAATAAGGGAAAAATGGTATTTATACGTGTTCTTCCATAAATCCTTGAAATAAACATGAACAAGGGAATTCTCTAAATTCCAGGACCACCCTATTCCTATGAATGCATGGGAAGCATAGACCACATCTAGTAGATAACAATATATATATAACTATTGAGACCCTGTGAGTGCATCCTTTTCAGCCTTTTGTATAGTGTATGCTTATGTGTTGGAAAAGATTGATGCATTGTTGGAATTTTTTCCATTTTTTGTTATCTAATGCATCTTTGTGACCCATTATATCTTTACATGGGATGAATCCTTCTCATCATACATCTTACTTACTAGTTGGGTTTCCCATGTGTATCCTAACCTGAGGTGTAAGGTGTGGAAGGGATTATTACTTAGGACCTTGAAGGTTCTCCCCTCTTAATACTAATGAGAAAAAATGTCATAAAAATTATGGTTATGAGTGAAACTTCTCACCCACTCATTGGTAAAGTAAATATAAATCGTGGACATCTTGTAATAGGCTTCAAAATTTGTTGGTGAAAATGAGTCAATGCATTTTCCTTGATCATTCAAGATTTATTTTGGTGCTAACATTTGTGTGTTGTATTATATATCTTATCAATTCTACATAGGGTAGAAATCTAGATCCAATGCCTGCATTATGAACAAATTACCTCCTTAAATTCTAGGCTATCACAAGATCTTCTTATTTGCTTTCATTTAAATCATCACCATATCCTAGCCCCCTCCCATATTTAACCAAATGGAAAAATTCGTTATATCTTTGGGCACCATAAAATCCAATAGTGTAAGTGGTATATTTGTATATGAGAAATTTGATATCTTTAAGAGCTTCCATGGATTGTTGCATGTCCTTGGCAGATTTTTTCTCCTTCTTAACTGATGTGTTTTCTATCATGGTTGTCTTGTTGAATGCTGGTATAGTTTCTTTAGGAGCTTCTATTATTTCAATATGATCCTTTAGCTATCCTATTACTAATTTATCCTGATATTATTTTATTCCTTATTTCATATCCCTTGGTATCCATGTAAAAATTCATGCATATTAGTAAACAAAAATAGGGCACAAGGGGGGTTAATTTCAAAACCAAATTAATTGAACCAAAGGATTCATTTTAGTATTTCAAATTAAAACTAACTTTCAAGGATTGAAAATATTAACCATGACTTAAGGTGCATGATGTCATAATGAATGTAGAGCTCAAATTTTGGAGTTTAGATTGATTATTTGAACCTAAGTCTCCTTAGAGGATACATAACTTTGAATTTGATATGAAGAAGGGAAAAACAATTCATACTTGTGGATAGGTTCAAAATCAATTCACAAGGGAAGGAAAAGGAAATGATAGCTACATGCATGCATCCCACATAGACACAAACATTTTTTAAAGGAGAGGAAGAGGAAAATCTATCAATATGAATGCACCCACTCCCTATATTCAAATTGGAAAAGCTTGCATTCAATATGGATGATACCTTAAGCTAAAGAAAAAAGAATTCATTTAATTGGTTCATTTCAAAATCATACCCCATTAGGAAAACATAAGATCTTTGAGATGAGGTTGACTGGTAGGTTACTATGTTTGGGATGTAAATTTCCTAGTTTCTTCTACAACTTTAAGCATTAAAAATGGAAGCAAATCGCCAAATTGGCATATCTACTATGAATTACATTCAAATTTTAGAGTTGTATTTCAAAAACAAAAGCTGCATGTTGCATTCATTTGTAAGTTTGAAAAAGGTGGTCATTTGAATTCTGATTCCATCAAACTAGGAAAGGAAGAGACACACTTTAAATACACATTAATGCATAAGTGTTATTGTGCCTTATGGAGTCCAATCTGGACTTTAAAATTCTACACATGAGTGGAGTTCAAAAACACGGGGTTGATTCGAGAATTGGGGCCTATTGAAGAATTGGGACCCATTCTCACTATCATTCATAGAGGGAGAAGTTGAGTTGGCCATCAGACCAGATAATCAAATGAGAGCAAGAATTCATGTAGAGGAGGCCCAATCTTCAATTCATCCCCTCCTATCAATCTCATTGTACTTTGAAACTTTACCCCCATGTTCAACCATCAAATTCAACTTCTTCTTGTGAAGTTTGAGTTGAATTTTTTATATATTGTTATCTTGAATCCTATGGTATTTTTCAAGTTCAAATTCAAGTTTTCTTTTCTTAACTTTCAAACTGTGTCATCCCCTAATTTCCAAATCATACCCTTTCCTTACCTTCCTTTGCCAAAACCTTGCCCAATTCGGCTGTTGTAACCTAGGTCTGCACCCCTACCCTTTCCCTCCTTTACCCTATACATCCATCAAGTATGTTTTTTTTGTTTTTGTTTTATAAGCATATTCCCCATGATTTAATCACTCAGCTTCCATGGCCCCTACCCATATTTACTTATTTTGCACCATATTTTTCTTTCTTGAAAGGTGATTACATGTTCTAGTTTGAATTTGAAAATACTTGTAATCATGTTTATCACTAATTGAGCATGTAGTAGGTCGAAAAAGTCCTTTGTATGCACAGGAAATATCCAAAAAGAAAGACACATCAATCCATTTCGTGATTAGATTGTAAAAAATTAAAGAAGTTAAATTTTCGACAGTGGAGATCCAACAGTCAATTCATATCAATGACTCTCATGCATTCAGATTTTCAAAATTGCATGAGGTTTAACAACAAATCAATAGGAACGTCACTCCACAACTTTAGTGTTTGGGTGTTCGAACTTGTCATTATTTCAAACCTCCGAAGTGTTGGAGCCTCGAATTGTCGAAGTGGGTTCGAACTTCCACATCACTCCAGGAGGTCAGTTATCCGAGAGATATTAATACTCTGCGTTCAAGAAGCCCTGAAGTGTCGGAGCCCCTAATTTTCGAAGTGGGTCCTCAATTACATGTCACTTTGTGAGTTCGGTTATCCGAGAGGTTTTGATATAGAGAAAACATAGTTCTCTGGAGCTTCGAACACCGAAGATCCTGATACATGTGGCATTCATCTCTTGAGATGTGTGGAATTTAGATAATGATACACGTGGCATTCATCTGTTGAGACACATGGTATTCATATATTATGACATGTGGCACTCATTTCAGGCACCTTTGGGTGTGTCATCTGCTCATTTTCAGGTGACATGTGCCACTCTCTTTTTGTGACACATCAACAATTGTGACATCATATGGCCATGTAAGATCCGGGAGATCGCCACTTCAGGGGATTTCAATTTAGAGAAAACATAGTTCTCCAAACCTCCAAGGTGTCAGAGCCCCGAACTGCCATGTCACTCTGCTGCATTGTCACTACGGGAGATTCTCAAACTCTGCATTCAAAATCTCCCGAACACCAAAGAGTCAAAATCCTAAACTCCATAAATATTTAATGGTAAAAATATATTAATCTCGAGTTAATTATCTTAGGATAATCATGAACTAATGACTCTGCGATATCACTACAGGAGATTTTCATCCAGAGAAAACACAGTTCCCAATTATTATCTCAGGTTATTTATCTTAGGCTTATCCTCAATTATTGCATATTTTGAATTTTTTAAACGATGTCAAACCAGGACCACCCAGCCAGTCAAAGGCATCATATTACTCGTCAGACAAAAACTCAGTGATAGCTAACAGGTATAGAATTGAAGCTTCAAATCCGAACCCTGCAACACCACAACTAGGAATTGGAGAAGCTACACACCTAGACTGCAAAGGGAATATTAGAGGCTCCAGAAAAGAGTCAGAAGACTTGTTTTTTACCCCAGGAGATAAATTGAAGAAAAATGTTGCCAAAACATCCAGTTACCTCCCAGTGGCCTCCAACAGCGCGCATGGATTTCAGTGCTCAATACATAACTTAGTTCTGTCACTCTTAGTTAGTACTATCAAGACTCAGTTCGATTCAGCATATGCATCAATTTTGGTTTTTGCTAGTAACAGTTTTTAGTTGTTTAAAAGTTCAAGATTATTTAGATTAAGTTAATAAGTGGTCTTTTTGGTGTGATAAGCACCACTCCTTTTTTATTAATTCAATATCGGAGTATACCTTTATGTACTCCAGCAGTTTTTTATCAAGTTAATAAGTTGTTTTACAACTGGTAGTGTAGAGTTAAGCCTCAGTCTCATATGGACGAGATCCTCTACAACTCTGATAAATATGTAGTTTTTGTATGTTTTGAAGGTCTGGTTTTTGGGAAGAATATCAATACATTAGACTGGTCGAACATGTTCTATGCATGGATTAAGGATCTCTACCTGGTGAATATACTCTTGATGACAATGTTTTTGTCCAAATCTACATGTTTTTTTTATCTTATCTTGAATGTAGTTTTTTATTTGTGCGAAGTGCATTTCATTTCCTTCAGCTATTGTATAACTTGTCTTTACTAATATGAAACCTGTGAAACAACAAATTTTGTGGTGAAGATTTGTTTTTATTGCAACCCGTGGGAGAAATTGTGTTTTTGATACACGTTTAATATCTTGAAATGATATTTTAAGTAATAAACTTTTTGCAACAGATTATTCATTGAGTGGTTTGTTGTTTCCCTTTGTTTTTACCTCTATTATTTCACTTGTTTGTCATTTGTGTGCCACCAGCCAAGGAGGACCATCATCCATATCATTTTTCCAACCCCACCATGCTCTTGTCTTGGTAAAAACAACCATCTAACTGACCAACAAAATAAAAAAAACAACCATTCTAAACTTGAGGTAGCCTAGCTCTACCCTTCAACAGTCAGGTGCAAAATTTAGGACCAACATCTCCTGGCACCATTTCTGGGGAATGGAGTAACGAGATATCTTTACCTAGGAGAATGACAATGATCAAATCTGATATTTTATGGTGAACAAAGACCAGACAAATTCATATTGTATATCATTCACCTAGCGACTCCATGGTTAAAGAATCCAGTGGCAACTCCACAGTTTTAAGAAGTCATATTTTTATATGGAAGCCATCTTGGCTCGGAGGTTTTCTCCTTTTAATTTCTTTTTTGTTCCTGGTTTTCCAAATATTGTTCCTACTATAGATGAGTAGGGTGATTACTTTCCAAGATTTAGAGAATATAAAGATGATAACCCCGTAGATCATTTGCTTGAATTCCATGAGGTCATTCATCAATTGGGTATACATCATGAGGATGTATTAATGAATATGTTCATGTATTCATTAGAGGGAGATGCTCGTGAATGGTATTGATCCTTGCCTCTTGCTAGCATACCTTCCTTGAAACAATTCCATGCAATATTTAGTGATCATTGTAAAAGGTTTTTTCCAGTTGATTTACTTTTTGAAAAATGTTGTCAAGAATTTGGATATTATATTCAGGGGTGATTTTAAAACCCCCCCCTAAATTTATATATATAATAAATGGGTGAATCCCCATTATACATAGGAAAAATTGAAGGCTATTTTATCAATAATATAATATGTATATATAAGTTTTTAGCGAATCTTTTAGTCAATTATATAATCTTGTAAAATCTTGGCGAATCTTTCACTGAATTGTAAAATCTTGTAAAATCTTGGCGAATCTTTCATTTAATTATAAAACCTTATAAAGTCTTGGTGAATTTTTGATAAATTATAAAACCATATATAATAATAGGAAAATGTATTCATTAAATTGTAATATACTCATTTTACATATTTGGAAAAATAAATATAATTTGTCCATCCTCTCGACAACGTTGCAAGCATTAGGGGTTGTGTTTATCAAGGATCTCATTGTTGTGATGCCTTATGAAACTGGAAGTGGACAGACAGGGCAGGAAACTCCATGTCAACAAAAAATGGTATCATACTAGATAGTAGTGATGATGAATTTGAAATCCTAGTAAAGTGCACCACTAACCACTAGTGAATTGTGTTGGATGCCAGTTATCAGATCCCTTTCAGTGGGATATTTCTATTACATAAATCAAATCCAAAAATAACCTAAAGGGTGGTGCCCCTTCTACTGCCCATTACAACATAACTCATGCTTGAATATTTCACCCTCTCTATTGTTTCATTATCTCCAAGTATCAACCTTGTTTTTGTGATAAAAATAGTTAGCTTCTCCTTGAAGGTTGTACCCTGCCATGAGTAAAAAAATGTGAAATAATAGCTCTAGGAGTGTGTACTGCTACCACTGGGAATAGGCCTCAAGAAATGCTTATTTCATAACAACAAACCTTGCAATAATCTCATAATAAATCAACCTATTGATGGCATGCTTCTAGAACCTTGTTGACAATAAACTCCCCACATGCTAGATCTGTTTGTTGGTTGTTCAAGGCCAATTCAGTGACAAGCATAAGGTCAACATTGAGGATGATCATGATTCTGAATTGGATATCAACAAGGATATCAATTGGAATATCTACAGGATCATCCCTTAAACCTACTAATAGAAATATCCGGTGAATCACATTTTATGCTAATATCATAATGTATTTCACAAAAGGAAAGAACATTGACACCACCTTCCAGAGACAGTAGAAGTACTTTATATAGATATCCCATATCCATCCTTTTATAGATAACCATTAGCTTCTTTGTAATTACTTTTGAAATATATACTACAAGATTAATACTATGTTTATGCTTGTTTTCCTTTGCTATTGTATCATGATATTTCTAAAGTAATGTCGAGGTATCATTTCTACATTTTGCAAAGTATCTAGTTGAAACCCCTGTAGAAAATTTCTTATCAATTCCATTCACAAACACAATATGAATATGCAACAATTTTTGTAGACTTATGGTGTAATATATCACAGTGCATGGATCTATGACAATTCCTTTTGGACTGATGGGATGGGTGACTTGATGTCTCCTGAACTAGTCAACACAAACATTCAAACGAGATCCACCCTTGCATGTTTTCTACACAAAAGAATATATATTTTGGCCCTTTTGGTTCTCCTTGACTAAAAAAACCCAATCATTTTGCGTATGATGTGAACAATACATGAAAATTTCTTAGAAATTTATGGCTTGACCTTATTCAAGTGTCCCTTCACAATTTGAAACTATAATACTATAATACTCTACTAAATTAGTTTCTCATTATACACTCTTACATATAGATTGTACATCTTAGATTTGGAAGATAGCATATGAAATACCTTGACACCTTTATAAATGTCAAAGGATTGGAGGGATATGTTCCTAATTTGTCATAAGAAATACCTTGACACCTTTATCAATCAACCACAACTCAAAATAACTTGGGTAGCTCAGAAAGGCCTTTCTTAATGAATTTTTTGATTAAAAAGTTATGAATGTAAATTCGATGTCCTTTACACCCTAGAGTCACTCATCCAAGAAAAATCCTACATCTAACCCCTTCAAAATTAATTTGAAAACAAATTGTCCAAAAGTGCAGCGAATTCTCCAAAAGCGCAGCGAAAAAATAGGGGTCAAAGATGGAGCGATAACTCTTTAAACATAACACACTTTACAAAACCAGGAGATATTTTGTAGATAATGTTGTTTTGAAGACAAAACTCGCTCAGTTTTGTGAAATTATTCCCCATGTTCTTGGAATATGTGCCACAAAAGAATGACTAAAACTGTTACCCATGATTTTGGTCATCATGATGATGTATTGATTATGGTGTACTCAGGATCTTCATTAAAAATTTCTCCAGAGAAAAGTTACCTTCATCTCTTTTCAGAAATCATATTTTTGAGGAAGGTTCGTAGTCTACCAATACATTTTCCTGCGAGAATGCATGATTCTCGCAGGTTTCTTTAAGCCAGGGTGCAAGAAGTTCGCACTGTGTCTAACTGTTAGGGTGTGAACTCTTTCTAAAGAAGGGAAAAGGATGAATTCTCGAAGCTTCTAGAAGGGAATCTTCTAGAATGATGAGATGGCATTCGAATGATTATCTAAGTACTGGCTTTCCTGATATTTTGGGATCATTCCTATCCAAGTAACTAATTCATTCTCTCTTATATATTGAGGGGATTCTCATGGAAGAGGTTAGAATCAAGCAAGCAAGAAGCTTATTGGAGAATTAGTGAAAGATTGTGTGAAGGATTGAAGCTACAACAGCTAGAGAACCCCAACAAGGTTATCAAAAGTGGTTGATCTTCTTCATGCAAGTGAGCAAGTGTGTGTGTCAGAGCCAGGAGCCATCGAAAGGAGGTTTACAACATCAAGTCTTAGGTTGTAATCTTTGCTTTCCATCAATATAATACAGTCATATGTCCCTTTCCCATAAAGCTAATGTCACTTTATTGTATAACTCCTTGATCATATACATAGATTAACTGTTGAATATATTGAGTTGTCTTCACTTCAATTGGTTTGTATTGTTGTGGTCTTGACGGAACAAGAGCATTGGAGCGAAGCTGGAACAACAAAGACCCAAGGAAGCGATCATAAGGTATGTTCATGATTCTTGCCTCCTAGTTCATTCAATAGTTGAAATCTAGGGAAAGAGTATTATTTTGTCTTACTTTGTTATAGATCCAGGTGGATCTAGGGAGATCGATTTGTGTCCGCACTTACGGATTTATCCAATAACAAAATTGGCGACTCCGCTGGGGAACAATCCCTTTTTCTTTGTGGCTTTTTATGTTTTTCTGTGGCCATTTGCTCTAGTTTAATTTTTCTCCTGTCTTATCAGTCTCTGAGTCTTCAGGATATCCTGATAGACCTTCTGAGTCCAGAAGCTCTTTTGAATTTGACTTCATTTTTCAAATTTTTGGTCATGTTTAGGATTCTCGCACTACACTCCATTTGCAGCCTGCGAGAATTTGGAGAGTTCGCACTCTACACATAAGTTTCAGTGCAAGAACCTCGCACCTTGCTAAAGTGCCACCTGCGAGAATCATAGATTCTCACACTATGTAACACTGCTTGCCTGTGAACAAGCTTTTTCAAATTTTTGAAATTGAGTTTTGGTTTTTCGAACTGCTCAAATCATTTGAATTACCTCTTTTGGGTTTCTTGGATCATTGATTGATATGTTTCTTGCTTTAGTTTGCATGCGTGACCAGTTTTAGGGTTTCAAGGTTTTTCTTGTCCTTTGTGGTTTGACTTTCGTTTCTTGACTCTTATTGGCAAAATCATTCTCTCTGACTTCGGAAGTTGAATGTGTCTGATTGGTTAAGAACCAGTGATTGGTTGAAAGTTGAGTACTTGGTTTTTCTCACTTGCTTATTGGTTTGAAAGAACATTTTGTTTGCATTGAAAAAACTCATTGGTTTGCTTTTTGTTTTTTCTTTCATTGAAAGACTTGATTGGATTGTTATTGCTTGATTCTTTATGATTTGATTTTCTGATCTCTCATTGGTATAGTGAGAGTTCTTTTTGGAAAGTGAACAACATGTTTTTCTTTCAAGAAATTGTTTTTGTCTTTTAGAAAACATTGAAAATCAAAATTTAGAGATTGTTGAAGTATTTGAAAAAGACACATAAAGAATTGTCATTTGCTAAATGATTGTTTGTGTTGGCATTTGAAAGGAAATTTTGCATTGTAGCACAGGGTTGATCTTGAAAACTTTCTCTCTCTCCCATACATAGGATTCATTGAATGGAAAGTGTTATTTTTCATTTTCATTCTTACATTGTTTGGGTCAGAGTCATACAACACAAGTTTCACTTCCATTACCTTTGAGAAAACAACAACTCTTAAAAACATTGCGTAATTTTAAAATTTATCTAGTAACTCTTTTCTAGGGCTCTTTTACACCAACATTTAGCTAGGCTAGTGCTTTGGAGTAGGAAGAGAGATACACTCTCCAAAAGCTCAAAACACACAATAGCATCTTGAGTTAGGGAGTGTTATATTCCATTTGCAACATATTGTCCTGGGAAGCCCTTCTAACACAAGGGTCAAGCACTAGGTCGCATTGGTGTTGGCAGAGTTACTCACCCTACTTTGTTGACATCAGTGTAGAGATTGCACGTATTACGAGGGTCACTCGGAGGTATACCCACAATGATGAGTGGAAGCCTTTTGAGTTGATTTCGGGCTCGATACCCTGCCCTTCCGTGTGGATCAGACTGTTGACTGTTCCCCCAGGCTATACTGTTGTTTGTGGTGACCTTAGTGGCCTATCTCTCTAAGTTCTTAACCAAGGTCACTGTGAAGGGGAAAGTCTTCACGGTACCTGGAATTGACGTTGATCAAACTCACTCGGGCTCCTTGGAGGGTATATCCATGATTATGTGTGGGAGCTTGCACCAGGGTGTAAGTCCGTTAAGCAGGTCGTCAGCGTAAATTTTCCACCCTAGCCCTGCCCCTTCTCGTCTCGTTGTTGTGACGTTGGATTTCATCACCAACTAGTGGCTTCAAAATTAGAAGGTCTTGTTTGCTTGGTGATTACTTCCTAGATTTTGTTTACTAGCGCATGTTGTTTGTTCTCGAAGTTGACCATAGGAGTTTCTTCATGGAGCTTGTTATTTGTTCACAATAGCTCCCCCACGTCACTCACGTAGAATGCAAGGTTTATCTCCAGAGCATATGGACGAGTCACAACCTTTGCCTACAGCTACACCTGAGGATTCTCCTCAGCACAGTAACACTACAGTTGTTACCACACCACAAGTGGAATCAACTAAATCTCTAGAACCTTTCCGAATTACTAATACTAGAGAAGACTATCGAATTCGCCGTGGTGAGCGACCTTTTGTGCGATTAAATCCTGTTGGAGACGTAGTTGTTACCTCTTTTGGATCACCCGTTGGGCCCTTCCCTGGTGAAGAAGGCCAAGATCCTTTTTGGTCAGCAGATGTCCGCATGCCACTCTTTATTCCTGAGTCGCCTGTTGTCTCCGAAATTAACCCTCCAGTGTTTTCTAAGACTGAGATGGTCCCGGTGAATACTACTTATCAATTTACTCTTCCTGCCGAGATGGCCCATCTCGCAAGTACTACGGATGTCCCAACTGGGTTCACTACAGCTGGTCTTCCTCCTATCAACACACAACGAGTGCCCAATGTCACTTCGACTCTACCCCCTGGATACCATGCCTTGAATGCCTTATTGAATGCTTATGTTCCAACACTTCCGCAAACTCCCTCTGGTACTCCTGGTGGTCCTTCTGGGCATCCTATTCCTGATTTTATTCCGACACTCCCTCAATTTCCTTTCGGCAATCCTAATCCTAGTGGCATTAT
This sequence comes from Picea engelmannii, assembly GCA_009831015.1. Classification (NCBI taxonomy): domain Eukaryota; kingdom Viridiplantae; phylum Streptophyta; class Pinopsida; order Pinales; family Pinaceae; genus Picea; species Picea engelmannii. Next base: position 954,525 of record ML778223.1, read on the forward strand.
ACCTACCGTTGCACCGAACTTGAAGATTCCCGTTGGTGGACAAGGTGGAACGATTTCATTTCCTCCTCCCAGACACAATCTGCTTACTACACAGCCTACGATTGGAACACAACTTCCAGTTGGAACTCCACCTACGATAGGGGGACCGACCCCACCTTTTGGACAAAATACACCTCCTGCTTTGGCCCAGTATTGGAATCAGATGCTACAAAATCTTCCTCAAATGATTGGGGGGCAACAACCTGTCCCTACTATAGGCCAACCATATCCAGGTATACCAAATCCTATTTGGGGTACGAATGCTCAACCTCATGTCCCTACTCAAGGTTATAATCCTCCGAGCTACTATCCTCTCCAACCACCACCGAATCAGCCAGGGTCTTCCTATTATGGGCAGACTGCATATGGTCCTACTGGTTTTCCAACAGGGCTTCCACCCCAAAGTCACCAGTACCCGCAGGTGAATCGACAGTTACCTTTTCTTGCTACTTTGGATTTACCAGATTTGTCTAGAATTCTCAATGATCCTATTCGTCACTCTCCCCAATGGCCTGCTATTCCAGCTAAGCTTCCATCGAACATTCTAAAATTCGATGGCAAAGCGGGAGAGGACCCGAACAATCACGTTATGAATTTTCACCTATGGTGTTCATCTAACTCATTGATGGATGACTCCATTCGCTTACGTCATTTTCAACGAACCCTTACCAGTTCTGCTGCGAAGTGGTATATTGAATTTCCATAAGGTTTTTTCTCTGCTTTCAACACCCTAGCTATGGCTTTTCTTACACATTACCAGTTACCGATTCGTTATGATATTGTGACTAAGATTTTGACTTCTTTCAAACAGACTAAAGGCACTCATATTTCGGATCATATCCATGAGTGGCGACGACATCGATGTCTCATTAAACTTGAACTCCCCGACCAGTTACTAGCCAAATGGTTTACAAAGTCATTTGTGAATGAAATTGGTAAGGACATTGCCATGGGCGGCGTTTTCATGGAAGAGCAGGCTATAAGTCGTGCTCAATATCTTGATCTCGTTTATTCGCAAACGGGAACACTTTATGATTTATTACCTGATATACCTCGTTTTGGTACTTCCAACACTTCAACTACTCCAGCTACCTCACATGCAGCTAATGGTGTGATTGGTACTGCCCAAGCCCAATCACATTTTGTTTCAAGCTCCAATCCTAAGTCTGTTTCTTCTAATGTTCAAAATGCTCCATCTCCTGCCACTTCCACTGGTAAAACTTCTGAAGTGTATGTCGTTCAATCTACCCCGACCAGTAAAAATAAATCAAAGAAAGGGAGAGGCAAGAATAAGGAGAGCAAAAATAATAATCAAATAGAGCAGCCTAAAAATACCCCTGTTGAAGATTGAGATAAGTTCATACCACGATACCCTTGCCTTATCTGTGGTGACGATCACTACATGAAGGATTGTCCACGACGTGCCGAGGTCACTAAGTTCCTTCAAGGAACACCTAAACCATCTACACCGACAGTCTTGTCCCAACCCTTCCCATCTCAACAACAGGCTCAGTTGGTCATCCATGACCAACCATCTACTTCTACCACATCTTATGTTTTGATGTGTACTGGTGATTCCAAGCCCAACAACGTTGCACTCATGACTAGAGCCAAAGATTATACTCCATCTAAGGAGAAGGTTGACGATTCACCTCCCACTTTGGTACAACCCTCTCCACTGACTCCACCCACAAATGGTCCTCTTCATCTCGAACAACTGAGCCTTGATACAGTCTTATGACCCCCCAAAGGTGTTGTTCGCAAGTTGGCTTTCAATCCTCATGCTCGTGCGGCCCAGAACTACAACATTGTGGAAGATCTAGCCCAGGCACCTTCAGCAATGTCAGCCTTTGAAGTCCTTCAGTCTTGTCTTGCACAACGGAAGGCACTGTTGAAAGCTATAGGTGGAATTGACCCTACAGACACGAATTTAATAGTATTTGACTTGGATGATCACATTCCACGGTTACCCCCGCAACTCACGTTCAAGATACAAGTTGTTGTCTCTAACAAGAACATTTGTCGAACTGTAATCGACGAGGGTGCCTCGACGTGTGTAATGTCTTTTGCTTGGTGGAAATCCATTGGCTCTCCTCCCTTGAACGAATCACAAAATACTTTGAAAGCCTTCAATGGCTCTGGTTTTAAGCCTTACGGTGTTCTTCCATCGTTACCTGTTACTCTAGAAGGTAAGACAGTCCAAGTTGAAGTGGAAGTCTTTGATGCTCCCCTTGATTATAATCTTCTGCTTGGTCATAGCTGGATAGATTCCATGCGTGCGGTTGTGTCAACACTTTTCCGTGTAGTAAGATTTCCTCATCAAGGGAAAGTTGTTACAGTTGACCAACTTGCCTTCTTTAATTCCGATACTCGTACTGGAAATGTGTCATTTATAGCTAAGACCCCATCGGGTTATGAGAATGTCAGTGTTGGCCTTTTAAAAGACTCTTCGTTAATGGGTACTTTCCCCATTCCACTGCCTGATGTTCTACGCCCGGTAGTTTCTTCTATCAACATGATCTCCGATGTACCTCATGAACTTCCTACATCTTCTGATCCTTGGATAGTCCCTGACCCTGGAGATCACACTCGTTTCGGTGACGTCACGTCGTTAAGTCCGGTTGAGTCTGCTTATCAGGCCATTCAATCGGCAACACCTTCTTCCTCCTCTCTTGATGAGTTGTCTCCCGATCCTTTCCGTGTCATTTTTCCCACTGACGAGATGATCATGTCTATCATGGAGGACACTCCTTGGGACAATGGGCATCATCGTTCCATACTCTTTCTGGAACAACACACTCTCGAGAACTACCAACGGATTTTGGCTCCGTCGACCGTTGTTGTCATATCGACCATTCCCGTCTCTACACATGATGTGTTTGCCAAAGGGAACCTTAGTAATATATCTCCCACCATTCCCATTGACATATCAGTTAAACCTGGGATAGTTGAAAATATTCACATTGGAGCTTCATGTTCTCCGGATGAAATCGTCACCTATACATCCCTTTTCAAATAATTTCATGACATCTTTGCCTGGAGCTACAAAGAGATGCCTGGTATCGACCCTACTATTTTTGTACATGAGATAAAGACATACCCCGGAGCTAAACCAGTCTGGAAGCACCTTCGTTCGGTCCACTCACGTAAAGCGGCAACCATCAAGCTTGAGGTTGAAAAACTTCTCAAAGCCGGCTTTATTTATCTCGTGGCTCTGACAGAATGGATTTCTAACCCTGTATCGATTGATAAGAAAGGTGGAAGTATTCATGTATGTGTTGATTATAGGGATATAAACAAAGCTTGTCCAAAGGACAACTTTCCAACCCCTTTCGTCGACCAGATTGTCGATGACTGTGCCGGAAGTGAAATCTTTTCCCTCATGGATGGTTTCCCCGTCTATAATCAAATTAATATCCCTCCCGAGGACCAACATAAAACCGCTTTTATTTGTCCTTGGGGTACTTTTGCCTATAGGAAACTTCCCTTCAATCTTAAGAACGTTGGCGCGACGTTTCAACGTGATATGTCTTATGCTTTTCATGATATAAAGCATATCGTTCAACCCTATTTGGACGATTTACCTTCTCATTCTTTACACCGAGTCGATCACCCCACTCATCTCCCAGCAATTTTCGTTCGTTGTCAGTTCTATCGCATTCTTTTAAATCCTCATAAATGCATTTTTTGCATAGAATCCGGTCGTATTCTAGGTTTCATCGTTTCACGTCAAGGGATCCGGGTAGATCCTCTTAAGGTTGAGGCGATTCTTAATCTCCCTCCTCCTTCTACACTACGCCAGTTGCAAAGTTTGCAGGGGAAAGAAAACTTTCTTCGTCGTTTCATCCCTAATTACGCCGAGATTACTCATGGTTTTACGCGGCTACTAAATAAAGGTTCAACATTCGTCTGGGATACCACCGCCAACAATGCTTTTGAGGCTTTGAAGTTGTCCCTCAGGCGAGCTCCGCTTCTCTTTCCTCCTGATTATAGTCGTGATTATTTTATTTATCTTGTTGCCTCGGAGTATACCATTGGCATGGTTCTCGTCCAAGAGGATGATGCACACGATGAACATGTTATTTATTACTTGAGTCAAAGTCTCACATCAACTGAAATCAAGTATCAACATGTTGAAAAACTGGCCTTGGCTATTGTTCAAGCTATTCAACGCTTTCGGCATTATATTCTCTCAAGGAAAACTACAGTGATTTCTCATTGCAACCCTATGCAACACATTTTGACACGTCAATTGCTAGGGGGAAAGTACTCCAAATGGATTGTCATACTTTGGGAGTTTGACTTGGAATTCGATCGCGCCACATCTAAGAAATCCCTGGTTTTTGCTCAGTTAATATGTGATTTTCCTCACTCTACCACGGAAAATGTAGCAGTAGATTCATTACCCAATGAATCTCTTTTTCTAATTAGTATTGACGATCTTTGGTATGGAGATATCATTATATATATCCAAACCCAGACTTTCCAGCCTACTTTGTCTAGCTCTGAACGACGTCACATCCGTTATCAAGCACGTCAATACATTATTCTCGGCGATACTCTTTACCGTCGGGGTATTGACTCTGTTTTTCGACGTTGTATGACTTTTGACGAAGCTGAGAAAGCTCTGAATGACTGCCATTCCAGAGCATGTGGTGGTCATATGTCTGGGTATGCTATTGCCCAGAAGATCTTACGTGCAGTTTATTTTTGGCCTTCCTTGTTCAATGACTGCATTACTACCATCCAGAAATGCCATGCCTGCCAGACCTACAATCAGAAAATTCGATCACATCCTGCTCCTCTTCATCCTGTGGTCTCATTTGGTCCTTTTGTGAAATGGGGCATTGATTTCATGACATGTCACCCTCACTCGGCCGGGGGGCATGTTTACATCATTGTAGCTATTGATTACTTTACAAAATGGGCCGAGGCGATGCCAACATTCAATAATATTGGAAATATTGCAGCGTTGTTTCTTTTTAACCATGTCATAGCTCATTTTGGTGTTCCTCAAGCTATCGTTACTGATCACGGTAGTCATTTTAGGAATTTTATGATGTCTGAACTTACGGGAAAGTTGGGTTTTCGTCATGATAACTCAACACCCTATTATCCGCAAGCTAATGGCTAGGTCGAAGCAATCAACAAAGTTCTCATAACTATGCTTCGACGGATGATAGGAATTCATAAAACAAGCTGGCACACGATGTTGTTTTCAGCATTGTGGGCATACTGGACATCTGTTAAATCCACTACGGGGTTTATGCCTTTTCGATTGGTCTATGGTGTGGAAGCCATTCTTCCTATAGAATGTGAGATACCTTCTCTGAAGCTAGCTGTCGAACTCTTACCCAATACTTCTGCTAAAGAAGAACATCTTTTGTATCTGATGCGATTAGACGAGACTCAACGTGATGCCACTTTAGTAATAGAAGCCCAGAAGAAACGTGTCAAGGCGCAGTATGAAAAGCATGTCAAGCCTCGTGTTTTCTCTTAAGGTGATCTTGTTCTTATTTATGAACATGATCGATATGTCTTAGGAGCTGGGAAATTCGAACCAATGTGGTGAGGTCCTTACATTGTTCGTCGAATTTTGGACAAAGGAGCATATGAGTTGGTCGATTATGATGGTATCCCTTTGAGTGAACCCAGGAATGGGTTGTACTTGAAGAAGTACTATGCATAAGTCATTTGTGCACAAGTACTTGTATTTTATGTATCATACTTTATGTGTGCTACTTTAGTTTTCTTTTGATGTTATCTGGTCTCTTCCCTTATGTGACGTTGTGTTTGATTTCCAGATGTCGGAGTCTTCGCTTCCCTATATTGGCCTCGCTGATGGTGTTAGTCGTAGTACTCGAAACCTAGCTTCTGTTGCGTGGGCAATCTATGCCCCAACAAATGAACTTATATCTTTACGAGGTGTATGTCTTGGTCGTGCTACCAACAACATCGCAGAGTATAGCGCCGTTATTGAATTATTGGTTGATTCTATCTCACTCGGAATTCGTCATTTGGTTGTGCGACTTGACTCGCATCTTATAGTACTAAAGCTAAGTAACATCTACACTATTCGAAGTCCTACTCTGTTACGGGTATATTTGCGGATACGCCTCTTGGAACGATATTTTGATCACATTGAATATCATCATATTCCTAGATGTCTTAATACATTAACAGATACATTGGCTAATTATGTATTGGATAGACATTTAAACCATTTATAAATCAAACACATTACAATTCACACAATATAAAGTAAACTGGTAGAAGCCATTTGTATATATAATGATCAAAAGAGTTTGTTTTTTACAAAAAGTTTGTCTGAAGACCAAAATATCAAAAATCGAAGCTTATAGATTCTACAAAGTGAAGTCACAAATGACGTTCACGGTAACACACAACTGCTCTACCAACTCTACGGAGTAGTCGACCCATAGTTGTTGATACCTCTACAGTGTGACGTTGATCGCGTCGTGGAACCTCTTCCAGAGTCATATCTGGAATGTATGTTGTCATGCCCTCTAAATTCTGTTCCACCACCAGATAATCTTCGGCATACTGTAGCGCTGTTGCTGCTACCTCTCCTCATCGCTAGATAGGAGAAGTGCCCGGAGGTCTATACGGTCCAACATCTGTGTTATCAACAAACATTTTTTTGTTAGTCTTTGGATAAATATATAAAGCCAAAAACATTTGAATATGATTAAAATTCAAAAACATTTAAAAAGAGAAAATGCGTGTACTTCTTACCCAAGTCACCCCACTATGCATCCTCAGGCAGTGCTAAATCTGGATCTCCTCGGAAATCCAACCTGGCATAAGCGTAGTCATCGACCATCAACATCTGGTTTTGTAACCAGTCAAAGAAAATATCGTCATATTTTACGATTGGTCCTGCCACGTGCCGGGCCATGAGCCAACACCACCTCAACATCCTTGGATCTCTAGGACCCGGGAAGTCCCACTCAACCTGTAGTATAAATACGGGTACCCTCTCGAGGAAGAAGGACACCAGCAAAGAACCATACCCAAATTGTTTCAATTCACCCCGCCTGCACTTAGTCAGTTGTCTTTTGATACTACGCAACATTGCATCAACCCAGTTAAATACTCGGGGCTCAGTACACTCGATGGCGTACTGGAAGTATCTCTGTAATGCCATATGAGGAGCAGAACTCCCTGCCATCCGAGCTATCATAAAGAGGATAGTGCGGAGGGTCAAGTCTTGTACCCCCCAGATAGCCACTTTTCCCTTTTTCCTTTCAGCCTCAGGTACACAGTATTGATTGCAGTATTCACTCATTTTTAACCCGCAACCTCTGCTACCGGTTAGACTGACATAATACCCGTGCCTGGATAATCCGGTCAAGAAGTATATGTCATCAATGTCAATGGTTAATGTTTGAGCTCCTACATTGAAAACTTGTTGGTCTGGGTCCCACATACGGACTAGATACTCCAGTAATCAGACTTGGGCTCTCATACCCGGGATGCGAAAGTATTTTAAGAGCCCACAATCTCTCAATGCAGCTATGGTAGGAGGATGATTCTCGACATTTGCATTATCCTCCTCATGTTCTCATTTTCACCACTCGAGCACCATGTTTGTGTCTATTTATATGCATAAGGAATATACAAGGAAGATTAATGATTTTATTCATGATATGAATCTTTTTCATTGGCTAAATATTTATAAAAAAATTGATTTATGTGCTACTCGCAGGTGCCTTATTATACACAGTGCGAACACCTCGCAGGTGGCTCAAGGCTCACCTGTGAGAACGCATCATTCTCGCAGGTCCCGTATGGGCTACCTGTGAGAATGCCTATGCGCATGTAGGGTTCAAAAGGCTACTTAAAAATGAAAAACTAACCAATAAAATCAAAAATTTAAACCATGAAAATGTCAAGAATGAAGAGCTTACCTTAATGCTGCAGACATCTCGTCAAATGATCTCTTGTAGCTCCCGAAAATCAACGCCGAATTCATAGGGTAAAAAGGGGGTTTTTGGAACTCAATAGTGAAAATGTGAAATGATATGGTAAAAATGTGTATTTACTCATTTAATTTACTTTTTACTATGTCATTTTTGGGTTTTTATGTTTATCTATTGTTTAAACCTAATTACTAATATCAAGATGAGTGTAATTACTTGCAGGTGTGTTGACAGTGATGATTATATACAAGGGAATGGATATATTTTTCTCTGTTATGGTGATTTTGATTGTTTTTCATGGTTTTTATATAAAACCTCAAGCATTGTTTTTGTCCGTTCTTACGCTCGTAAATACAAGAGAATGTGATCGAGCATAGTTTTATCACTTTTTCGGGCTCAACAAGGTTATACGAAAAAGGAACCCCCCTGGAGTCCTCTTTAAGCTCTTTTCAGACTCTCTAAACATGAAAAGATCGTCGAGTGACCTTGCTATCTTCATGCTCGCTAAAGTATTTGAAATATGTGTCTGGTGAGCAATAATTTCTCTCTTTTTCGGTCTCGTCCAGACTATTTTACGAAAAAGGAACTGATAGAGTTCTCTTTTAAGTGTTTTTCCAAACTCTATAATCTTGAAAAACCTTCGAGTTTACTATCTCTGGACTCGTTAAACAAACATTGACAGACCCGTGATGGGACCGAACCACTCCTTCTTAGGGTTCGTTAAAAATACTCCG
>ML778223.1:963290-1017444 GCA_009831015.1 Picea engelmannii
TAGGGTTCGTTAAAAATACTCCGAGGGACTCATCCGAAGGATGAGCTTATATCAACAAGCATATGTGATCCTCTTCAAGCTTGCATAAAAATAAAGAGGTACTTGCCAGAAATGGTGGGGGAAAATTTGGGAAAGAGATATGTTTCATCTTTGTATTGATTGGCAGTAAGTGTCGCTCTTGAACATGACACCCCCTATTCATCATTTGAAATCGGTTTGGGAAATCCATTTGCCTCTCTTTCGATTGATTACAAGGTCATTCTGTGTGTTGTATTTGAGTCAATGCTGCCAAATCATTGGTCGTGTCGTTCATATGTTCAAGAGAAGTCCGTTTGAAACCTATATTGAGTCAGCCATCTACAGTTATCCATTCTCTCTGTGTCGGCCTTCCCTGTGTCCAGTCCAATTTGAAACATGCTATGTTTCACTTTCAAAATCTATTACTCATTTCGTGTCATTGAGGGGGGATACATCAAGGCCCTCGTGTGACGAGTTTTGTTCCATCGACTTCAGCTCATTATCCGGAATCAAGACTTAGAAATTATTTAGTACCTTGGAACTTGCATGCCTCAATGGCAGGTTTCCTCGCTTTCGACAAGTGGGTTTACATCATTGAACCCTGATCGAAAGATTCCATCAGGTGCTCGACATCAACTCATTTATTCACACTCAATGGATTGTACTATAGTACCTTGGGAGTCATTGACATCAATGGTGATTTCCCTCGCACTTGTTAATGGTTACATCAATGACCGGTAATCAAGTGGTTTCTACCATGTTCGAATTCAACACATGTAATCACATGGTTAGATTCGTACTTTGGGGGACGATATTGAAGACCCTGGATATTATCTTTGTAATCCAGGTTGCGATGGAGTATGTATAATTGACGACACATAGATCCACTATGTATGTTTCGTGGCTATGTCATCTTGATTTGAAATCTCTTGCATAGATCCACAGTGTATTCAGGTGGCTATGCTATATTTTGACGGCATGGATCCACAGTGTATGATTGGTGACCATGACCCATGTCTACAATGTCATCAGTCGGTGATCTGAGTATGGGAATGCCTACCTCAGAATTGATATATATGATACTCTGCAGATTCTTGATTGTTCGCAGGTTTCCGATTAGATGTGCTCCTGGTTCTCGACACACACATGCAGCTTACAAAGCCTATCGACTGTCACTGGTTCCAATCTCAGACTTTGGGGGGAATTCTGTTACCCATGATTTTGGTCGTCATGATGATGTATTGATTATGGTGTACTTAGGCTCTTCATTAAAAATTTCTCCAGAGAAACGTTACCTTCATCTCTTTTCAGAAATCATATTTTGAGGAAGGTTCACAGGCTACCAATACATTTGCCTGCGAGAATGCATGATTCTCATAGGTTGCTTTAAGCCAGGGTGGGAGAAGTTTGCACTGTGTCTAACTTCTAGGGTGCAAACTCTTTCTAAAGAACGGAAAAGGATGAATTCTCGAAGCTTCTAGAAGGGAATATTCTAGAAGGATGAGATGGCATTCGAATGGTTATCTAAGTATTGGTTTTCCTGATATTTTGGGATCATTCCTATTCAAGTAACTAATTCATTCTCTCTTATATATTGAGGGGATTCTCATGGAAGAGGTTAGAAGCAAGCAAGAAAGAAGCTTATTGGAGAATTAGTGAAATATTGTGTGAAGGACTGAAGCTACAACAGCTAGAGAACCCCAACAAGGTTATCAAAAGTGGTTGATCTTCTTCATGCAAGTGAGCAAGTGTGTGTGTCAGAGCCAGGAGCCATTGAAAGGAGGTTTGCAACATCAAGGCTTAGGTTGTAATATTTTCTTTCCATCAATATAATACAGTAATATGTCCCTTTCCCATAAAGCTAATGTCACTTTATTGTATAACTCATTGATCATATACATAGATTAACTGTTGAATATATTGAGTTGTCTTCACTTCGATTGGTTTGTATTGTTGTGGTATTGATGGCACAAAAGCATTGGAGTGAAGCTGGAACAACAAAGACCCAAGGAAGCGATCATAAGGTATGTTCATGATTCTTGCCTCCTAGTTCATTCAATAGTTGAAATCTAGGGAAAGAGTATTATTATGTATTGCTTTGTTCTAGATCCAGGTGGATCTAGGGAGATTGGTTTGTGTCTGCACTTACGGATTTATCCAATAACAAAAACACGCAATTAAATTGGAGAATTTGATTTTTTGAAATAAGCCTCCAAGAAAGTTGAATGTCTCCCAATATATGATACCTGTGTAAAAAATGAAGGAGTTTATTGTTATTTGGTATGTACTTAGAAAAAACCTCCTTTGGTTTTCAAAAATTCATCTTCATTTGGTTAGAAACCTCTTTTGAAAATGATGACCAAAAACAAAGTCAAAAGCACAATGTGGTCTAGCAGAGCACTTTTGAGTGACTTTTCCTGATCCATTTTCTGATCTGAAGGTAGATTTGGAAATCTTGGTATGTCTATTTTTCTGTATAACTTTAAAGCATGAAAAATTACCTCTCCAAAACTGATAAAAATCATTTTTCCCAAGACTGCTTTAGAAGCGCAGCATGGGGTCTGAAACAGTGGCAGAAACATGTTTTTTTTTTAGGTAGTTTTTTAACTTTTCATTGCAACCTATGAACTGAAAAGGCCAACCAAGTACATATATGACATGTAATGACCAATACCTATCCATCCATGCAAAAATTTCATCATTTGGTGGCCCTGAGAAGAAACACAGCGTGAGCTTGTTGTGCTTTTGTGCATCATGAATTGTCAAAAATTGTAAAAATGCCCAAAAACTCAAAAAAATCCCAAATTTCTTCAAATTTTCTTCTAAATTGTTCCTTTAAGCTTGTGAATGATGCATCAAAAAACAAATCAAGGTTGTCTCTCTTCCTTATCTTGATTAGGGTTTTCTTCAGTTTCTTCTTCAAATTCCTAACCCTAATTTTGTTGATCCAATTTTTGGTGTAGTAGTGCCTGGCCATATGTCTCTAAAGCTTGTTGTCCCTATTGGAATTTTTTAGGAGCATTTCCAGGTGTTCATTGACTCTGATAAGACAATACTCTCTGTCCTTTTCAAATTATGTTGCGATGGTGCCTTCAATGTCTTGTTGGCATAGTGGAGGAGATGGATCAAGACTCATTTGACAATAGAAAGGCATGTCAAATTTTATTGGGAAAATATAATAATTTGACCTAAGACCTTATCAAGTGACATTAAAAGAGCATATTTGATCACTAGAGACTGACAGGACTGATAGACACTAACAACAACAACTACTCAAAGCACCCTCATTGTTGTGTATATTCTTGTAGAAATTTGAGTGTGTTTCTTGCAATCGATAAAACATTGGATATGAGTGAAAAAAACCCTTTCCATTAGCATCCTTAGTATGCCTAGGCTTACAACAGGCTAGATGAATCACTACGATAGTTGAATATGCTATCTCTTAGAATACTATTACTACTTTTTTTCCACTAGATTAAGCCATGAGGTTCTACTTGCAAGAGCTATGAGAGCTATGACATATGGATCGTGTTACAAAATATGAGGTAGGATCATTATGAATTGAGATGTCAATATCCCAATTTGAAGGCACAAAGTCAAATACTATCAGAAAACACTTCATTTTTTCCATCATGGTAGATACCATCTAGTGACCAATGATGGTGATCTCAACTTCAGCTACAAGAAAAGAATGAATATGTAGCCCACTATCAAAGCTAAAAGTGTTACCCATAGATATCAGAGTTCCCAAATATGGACTCGCAACAACCATCAATGCCTCTTGTTAGATCCTAAAATATCCAAGTCATTTTTAGTCTTTGAAGTTTATTTTAATTGAGCCATTTAGCAAAAAAGAGTTTTTATTTTTATTTAGTCATTTGAAAAGTTGGTCATGTAAATAAATAAAGATAACTAAGTGGTTATGTTAGTGATTGTCCTAGGTCCTATGTCAAGTCATCTAAGGTCAACATTAGATTGTCAAGGTCAGTTATAGGTCATTTAAATTCATCATGACAATTCAAATTTGCAAAATCACATGTATTTCGTGATCATTCTATACTTTCACAAGTTGTCAGTGCGAGCAAAGGGAAATACACAAGACACGCTACAAATTGTGCTTCAATCTATAGCGCAACGGTCACTTTTACATTGTCCGCACTACAGACTTGTGGAGAATACTATGTTTTCCTTATATCATCATTTTTTAGATCTGAAGGTGTCTCAAAAGGGTTTCAAGAGATTGTCTAAGTGTTACTAAGCTTGGGAAGCCTCTTGTATAGCCATTGCTAGCTAGCCAAAGGAGCACCAAGGTTTTCTTTTCATTCAGAGAAGATTTATTCTTTAGGGTTTCTTGCTTACCATTCCTTGCACAGAATCAATTGGACCAGGTTTTTAGTGATCCTATGGTGCCAAAGAAGGACCTCATTCCTAGAAAAAGATCAGGCTCCCTGGTCATAATTGAGCCTAAAGACACCTCCTTGATTGAGAAGGATCCTAATCATGTGGATTTATTCAAACACATGGGCTACTGGAGATTTTTCCAGAAACTATAGGGACATCATCTACAGGTATCCAAGGATTTTGTACAGAATTACCAGGAGGGAAAAACTAAGGTTGGCCATGTAGAAATTCATTTGACAGTATATTTCATAGAAAAAGTAATTGAGATCCCAAGATCTAGAGAACGCTGGTATAAGGCCAAGAAGATAGAGAAAGAAGGTTGATGTCAAGATATGCTAAAACCAGAGTTTAAAGAATCAAATTTGACAAAAGGAGTACCAAGGATTTGGTTGTTAGAGGAGTATGACAGGTTGTTGTTCATCATTCAGATATTCTTCACCTGTGAAGGGAGATATAGTTGGGTTATGCAATATCACTTCAAGTTGCTGCTCCATTTTACTGGTAAGAAAGAGATTGACTTACCTTTCTTTATGTTTATGAGTTTACAAAGAATGATTGCCAAAGCACAGAGAAAGCCAGAGAAGCTTGAGAAGTCTATTTTTCATCACGCCCTAATCAAGCTTATAGTAATGGATAAATTGAAGCGGGAGGGTAAATACTGGTCTACCTTTATCTTTGTTTCAAATTATCAAGTAGACCTTCCTACTTCTCCTCCTAAGTACAAGAAACCAAGAAAAAAATCTCCAAGTTCATCTTCCGCTACAGTAGCTGAGATTCCACAATCACTTGTTGCCCCTATTTTCAAAGAGCCCTTGCCCATTCAAATTTCCAAGAAAGATAAAGGAAAAGGAAAGGCTAAGCAAATTTCTACAGAGGAAACAAAAGAACAGTTTGTTGAACCTGTAGAGATGCAGATTGATGAAGAAACACTAGGGTTGAAGGAAAAATTTGAGGTGCCATCCCTGAGGAGATCTACAAGAATAAAGTTGGTTTTAGAACCAATAGTTGAAGAGCCCCAACAAGAGGTTGAACCTAGTAGACCAAGAACCAGGTGGTCTAAGAGGGTAGTTTCCCCATTGGAAAAAGAGGTAATTTAGGTTATTGCAAAGCTCAAGGAGTCTCCCTCAAAGCCTGTGCAAATAGAAGGTGAAGGTAGCAAATATTCAAAGAACAAAGACAAGTATGAATAAGAACAGCTAGAAATCCAAGCACTAAAGGAATCAAATCTGAAATTGCAAAAGAGAAATGAGGTGCTAACACAAGTGATAAATGGGCATATGGTTGATATTGATGTACAATTTACTAGGATGAAAAGGGATGTCAGAAAGAAGGATATACAAAGAGCAAAGTTGGTGAGTATGTATAAGAAAAACCTCAGCTTAAGGTCAAGCAATAGAAATTTAGCAGAGGATGTCTACTTGGCAAAGAATATGTTGAGCAAGAAGAATCTGAAAATATTCTTGAATGAAACTTCTTCATCTAGGACTGCTAATGAAGGAAGTTTATTAATGAATAATCTAAGTAATGCCTCATTTTTGTGTTATGACAGGCTCATTGTTCATTTTGGTTCTTAGCATATTGAACAGTAATTTTGACATGTTAGCATATGATATCACAGTGACAGTATGTTCTATTTTGATGCCATTGATGGGAAGTGTTTTGATTAATTTGCCAAAGGTGAAAGTTGATGATTGAAGCATAGGAAAGATGTTTGATTCAAGATATGTATCAATTGAAGAAAACAGAGATGCATATCACAGATTTACTCTATTTTTAGGGTTTTTGGTAATAGAATAATAAAAGGGAGATGAAAGTGAAAATGCAGCATTCTCATAAGGGATTTTTTTGAGATATAAGGTGTTCACTTCTCAAGTGATACATTTCACAATCCTCAACACTTGGTTTTAGCAGTGAAAGTATCACTTTATTTTATCAAACCCTAATTTTGAAGATGGAGTGAAAAGGAGGGTAAAGTGAAGAAGTTTCAAGTTTTGAAGGTTCTACAGGTCTTAGCATGAATTATCAGTTTTGCTAAAAATCCCTACAGCACTTGATTCATCTACCAAAACAATTCTCCACTCATATTTCTCAAAGACAATCACCTACATCCAGTCTGTAGCGCAAATCGGGTGTCTTTAGTGTATTGCGCTACAAACTGAGGATTTTCCTGTATATGCAGATTTGGTCAAATTTGCACCTAGGTTTCAATAATCAAGGATTGATTTGGTGTTCTATCTGGTGGAATTCGATGGTATAAATGTTTTTGTGACTTTCTTGGAAAGATTCTTTGGTTTCTTTGGCCCATGAATCGTGTTTCGTGGTTACTACAACGATTGGCTCTACCATGGTTGTGCCCCTTTCTTTACTACTGCAAAAAGAATTCAAATTAATGTAAAGAGTGTAATTACATGTTGAAGAAACCATGTATTTTGGAATGCTAAACACATGTTCTATTGAACTTGGTAATATAGCAGTTTCCTTTTCTTTTAAGTTGAGGTGAGATTTTTGAATTTGCATTAATTTTTCTATAGTGGAATTTCCACACAAGAGAGCCTCAAAGAAGTCAACATATGAAAGAATCATCTTGAACAAGTTGAAGATAAATCTTAGACATGCACTTTTATTTATTTGATCTATCATTTCTATCTTATGTATTCTTTGTAACTCTTTACAAGTGTTTGACTAAATCAAATGAACTTGAGTAGGCTTAAAGTTCTACATGGAAAATTAACTTAGACAATTTTGGTAAATTAGAATGAATGGTTGAACTTGTCATTTATGGGGAGAAAAATCATATCACTAACCTTTAGTTCTTGCATGGAGTTACTCCAATGGTATTCTAATGTTCATAATTGCCTTGTATCATTTTAGAGCCCAAATTTATTTCTTTTTATTATTATTAAGAAAAGACTTATTGTTAAATAATTTGGCTCCCCAAGGAAAGGACGTGACAACTTGAGGAATCACTTCATGGTATGTGAATGTGCTAACTAACATTCAAGGAAATTATCCATAGTTGATACTTCTAAGAACTCATTGTGGGATAATTTGGGTTTTTCAAAACTAGTGTGGATTGCACAAATTTCCCACATTGGCAAAGGACTAACATTGCACTAGGTGCCTTGCTAATCATGTCTTGATATTTATTGATACCACCCTAGGTAAGGTCTAGGGAGCCTTTAGTAATAAACACTTCCCTTTCTTGGGGTTGTAAGGTGTACGGAAGAATAAAAAATCAACATTCCCCTATTCCCCTAACCAAGTTTCAATTTCCATTGCATTATCATTCATGAGGTTATCTGTTGTACTACACAAACCACTCACTTCAATCATTGCAGGAGTTCTTTTGCTTGACATTAAGGATTATTGTACATCATTGCACTATAGAGGGTTAGATACTTTTGTGCCAAGATTAAAGAAATATATTTGATCTTGTTTTATCAGGCATGCTAGCACTAGTTAGATTACATGCTTAAGAAATGTAAACAATAATGAATTTATCATAAAATATCATTACACAAAGATGTCGTAGAAAATATATCTTTGTTAATTGAAAAATTACAAACTAATACAATGTTGTACATACAATATAACCTTTCACTAATTATCTAAAGAAAGTTGTATTACTCTTAATCCCACACACAAAATCAATTCAAGTTCTCTAGGCTTGTATGCCATCTTACAACCTAGGGTTTTGAGGTCATTTGCAACACACAGGGATAGTTTTACTTTAAAATCCATTTCTGACCAAATGGAGATGAATTTAACAAAATAGAAAGAGGTTTTTGTCAATCACATACCAAAGAAAAAAAACCTCCATTTTATACATAGGTGTTATAATTTGGGAGATATGCCGCGAGATTTGAGGCCTATTTTTCAAGAATATTTAATTTCTTGTTTTAGTCATTATTTTGTGGCACGTATTTCGAGAATATGGGAACAAGTTTCAAAAATACAAGAGAGATTTTTCTTCAAAACAACCTTATTTACAAAAACCTCTCCCGGTTTTGTAACATGTATTATATTTAAAGAGATATCACTTCATCTTTGACTCCTATTTTTACAAAGATGCAGAAAAATGTATCATATTGTCTTATTAGCATCCAAGTTACAATGAAACAAAACTCAATGGCTTGTTATGTTGATCCTATAGGGATATAAAAGGAATCTTGTCTTGCAAACTCTTATGCCTTTTTTTTCCAGACCTTGGTAAGCAAATCCTACACTCAAAGAATAATCCTAAAAACCCTAGGTAACTTTAAAGATAAAAACTTGTCAAAACAACAATCTTCAAATCCTAGATTTTACAAAAACATAGGATGGAAAATAATAATAAAAAGTACACAAGACTAAACTATTAATCACATCTATCTTTTATTGAATATGGAAAGAAGAAAACATGCTACAATAGATCAAAACCTAAAATTTGTTAACCAACCTAGTGGAAGACCCCCTTACTCCTTTATAGACTAGGAAGAGCTAGGTTTACAATCATTGCACTCCATCATTGTGTTGCGCCTAGGTTAAAATACTAAGCCCTAACCCTAAATCTATTTCTATCTTATAGAAGTGCACCCTAGGCCTACATGAGAAAATACCTAGATTGGAACGATAAAAAAGAAGTAGAAAACATACATATAGGCAAGCACTAGCTACTAGAGATATGTTCCTACTTAGACTGAGTCAACTCATGCACCTATTTATATAACAAGAAAATAAAATAGAATTAGAAAAATGAATGAACTAGAAACTGAACAAAAAATGGAACTTGCTAAATCTAGAACAATAGTAAAATGAGTTTAATTGAAGGTGGAAAAACTAGAAATATAGTAAGATTGGTGCATGCAATCATTGATAAATATGCAAGAGAATGTAAATTCAAACTCAAAAATTTCATGGTCTTACCTTGATGTGAATTTCATGTACTCTTGTGTAATAATGAAGCATGCTTATCCTTCATTCACTTCCACCTTCATAGTGTTGGCCATTGGCCTAACATTGATGCTTTGAAGAGTAATACAACCATCAAGACCTTAAACATCAATTCATTGATGTAGCATACACTAATATTTCAACCAAGCAAACTTTAAAAGACAAATAAGACAATGTGTGTTGTTATTCATGGTATGGAATGGAGGTTTGCAAGGTAAGTGGCAGCAAAGTATGGGTAATGGAGGTATTTATCCAATCAACAAAGGGGTTTGCATAGCATTGTTTATGGAATCTGAAATTCAACCACCATATTTATGAAAGTATAATTGCATTAGAGGAATGTCGGTCTCATGTTAATCGGTTCCCTATGATGTACGCATAGGAACCTAGTGCATAGACCATTTTTCTCTTCCCATAGCTAAGTAGAGATCATTTCTCTTTCTAAATAATCAATAAGTCTTTTCAAAGAAAATACAAAATAAACATAGTAGATCCTAAAAGGTGAAGATGCTCAAGTCATGCCAAAAAATGAAAGGAAATAAAAAAATATTCCCTTGACCATCAAACATATTAAAAAAATAATCATAATTATGGAGAACACATTGATTGCCCACAAAATAACTAAAGGCATATATTAATCCTAACACCATATGTTTCTCAAATAAATGTCATGACAATAAGATGAAAAATATTTTTTTACTCAACAAAGGTCTTTAACTTTAACCCAAACCCTTGACTCAATGGAAATCATATGAAGCCAATCATTCCATAACAAAGGTTCCAGTCAAACATAAAATGAGAACTAGAAGCATTCAAGGGCCTAACACATTTTTAACCAAAATAAACACAAAATTCCAAACTTGACAAAATGCTCCAAAATGCAACAAACAAACAAACCATTAAAATTTATCAACATATTAGAGAAAGACATCAAAGAAATTGCATCTACTTGAATGAGCCTATTCTTGCTTAGCGGAATTCTTGTTAAATCAGGTATCTACCCTTTAATACTAGGACACTATCTATGTGAAGAGATAGGTCCCATCTTCATCAAATTCCAACTTCATTTCTTATCACATACAAGAAAGAGACAATGTAATAGTTAAATATCAAAAAATAAATCTTAAAATAACTTGCATCAAGAAAATGTGGCTCCAAAGTTACAATGAAAAACACAAAATATAAATTATAGAACCTATTTTTACCCGAAATCCATCCTCAAATTGGCATATAGTAATCTTGCTATGATAAAGAATTTCTGACCTACTCCAAAAATAGAGAAAGAACATATCACAGGAATCACATCATTTGTGCTATTCCATTCACTATTTCTTGCACCACCAATGGAACACATATACAGAAATAAGTGTTCCCTAGGCCCTCATATATATTGGATTAGATCAAATGTTGTGGTATATCAATTTTCCAGTTCTCATCTTGGTGATCATTTTCTTCATTATGAACAAGACCCTCTCCAGATGGACTATCATTATGAGCCTCCAAATAATTATGTTTCATATCAAGTTCATTAGAGAAACTTGTTATATTGTTTTCTCCCCTTCTATCACAATCCGATCGCCAAAGAGCTAGTGCTCTTTCATATGGAAAATTGCTAATGTCATACTTTGTTACATATAATCTTAAACCTATATCCATATTTTTATAAAGCTTGTTCCTAATCTTTGACTTCAAAAATGATAGTGCACTAAACATTCTCTCATCCTCCACCGATCCCAAAATCATGGTTTGACACAAATCTACTAATTTGAAATATTTGGATATGTTTTCATATAAGTATTGGCTAGCACCTAAAATAATCCATAATCTTGTTATTGCACCATATTCTAGAGGATTCTCCAAAGCCCGAAATTGATTCCACATTGTTTTAGAGAAGCGTGTGGCTTGTTGAAACAATTTTGATTGATCCAAAATACCTTCAACCTATTCTCCATGTATCTCGACCTTCTTGCAAAAGTAGTCCACTAAAGTATTTAATTTTTCCACAAAGTCACATTTTAAAGTAGGTTGGAATTTTAAATTGTTCCAATATTCAAGGTACACCACAGACATGGCCTCCAACAATTCATCTCAAGGGATTTGTTCTCTTATCACCGATGACAGTGACTTTTCAATTTCTATCAAGTTGTGTCTCATTGAAATGACAACATTGTTGAATAGGTCTCCTGACACAAGGCACTCTTTAGTGGTATGTCATGTCTTATCAATATAATGAAAAGGAGCCATATACCCACGCACTTCCATACATAGTATCCCTTTTTCATCAAACTTCAAATAATTTTTAGTATTTTCTATATGAATGATTGTAGTCCAATTTGTAAACCATGGACCTACGACAGACTTTGGCATCGTATACAAATTAACCAATTAAAGGCATGCAAATTTTCTTGCATTTGTGTATTCTGCAATATACATTGTGCGACTTTGAGACATTTTCACAAGGACATTCATTTCATCTAGCATAGGAATAATTCCAACCAATGTTAATAATGTCTCTGTGTTAGTTAGTCGAAAGAGAAGACCTTGAGCTTTATCTACACTGAAGCAATGTTCATACATCACCCCTACCAAGGACTGGTACTCACTAAATAATCTTTGAGCTGGCCCATTCAATGAGATCCATCTTGTATCAACATCTTTTAATAGCTTGTTTCCATTCGTAAAACTGTCAACAAATTTTTTAAACTCTAAAAATCGTTTGGGACTATGAGAAAAATATGCATAAGCCTCTCGTACAAGATCTTCAACTTTTGAAACCGATGGAAACTTGCTTACTATTTTAAATGCAAGATTCATCCTATGAGCCATACAATGAATACTCAACATATATGGTGAAGTTGATAGTTGTAGTCTAACACAAAGGCCATTCCTTTGTCCTTGCATTACTGATGCTCCATCCGCTCCAACACATACCAACCTTTTTGAGATCATTAAATGATCCATACCACCACTTTCCTTCAAACTATTATTAACAAGTTCATGAATATTTTCAGTTGTAGAATTCTCCTTCATTTTATGAACCCCAAGTAGATAGGAATGGCTAATATGGTCATTAACCATATAAATACTCATACAAATCCATGAAGTATTATCAATAGTTGTAACCTCATCCAAAGACAATGACAAAAAACTAGCACTTGAAATCTTCTATTTCATATCATCCTTTTCTACTTGAGCTAGATATTTTTCCCATTCCCAACCACTCCTTAAAGACCAATGAGAATATGGAAAGTTTGGCATTTGAAGAAAAGATAGATATTTCGTGTAATCTGGATAATCTGTCATAGGATTCCCTTTAGATAATATGTGAAATACAGTTCTTAATTGAATTTTCTTGGATAACAAATTTCTTTCCATCGCCTTTTCGAATAGAGATGTGATGCTTCCTTCACCTACCTCGATTTTTTTCTTACTTATTAAATTTTCATTATATTCATCATCATATTTGACATGTCGACATTACTCCGAAGATTTCCATCTGACAATAGATTTCTCCTTGCCATCTACAATTTTATTTTCATACACCTTTCCTACATGCTTCTCCATTGTATCTAACTTCATCTGAAATTTCATTGGCATGCCAAGTTTCCAACTACATATATTGCATCTAAATGTTGGTTTCTCTTTCTCATTTTTTGGAGGTAATGGCTCAATAAATGGAAATTTTGAGACCCAATCTGGTTGGAAGCCTCTCCCTATGTCCCATTGGCCCTTTTGTCTTTTCCGTGAATTGGTTGTGTACTTTTCCAATGAAATATTTTTGACATTTGTACTGCCAATTTCTAGTGAAAATGCATTTATCTCACCTTGATCACCAAAGGAACATATTTCCTTATCTATTATTTGGATATTAGATGCATTCTCACAAGAGTTGACATCTCCTTCAGTGATAGGTTGCTCAAAAGAGCTCGAAGCATGAAGAGAATGTGGATCCTTGGATTGAGGTCTTTGAAAGTATGATGATAGATCATTTTGTCTTGATCTTTTCTTCCCGCGATCAGTGTTTGACATCTCAATAAATATTCTACAATTGAAATTTCAAATTGATCTAGAAGCCAAAAGTGAAACCTGCAAGAGAAATAATATAAAATTAGTAAAATTCCAACCAAGTATAGAATATTCAATTTGAACGAAACTACTCTAATACTTTCTCCCAAATTTATCCTCACATTGTAATATGCTTCAAGACCTAGAAATACTGCAAAGCTTAATGGATATAATGAAAAGAGGTGCAAATCCATACATGAATATGCGTTATGGTAGTAATCTCTATAATCCAGATGGTATGTGGAAGCAGGAAATAAAATGTTACAAGTGTAATGAAAACAATAATGGTGGAAAACTAGAGGTTCCCTTCAAAGACTCAAACAATGACAATAAGAAAGATGAGAAAACATTAGGATACCACCCCAATATTCAAAACCATTGAGAGATTGAGAATTCAATGGATGGATAAGTGGTTTAGATGGTATATTTATCTTACATTAGGGTTTGGGGGTTTTTGGTCCTTGGACCACCCAATAACAATTTAAAAATTGGTCAAAAAAGGCATTAGCATGTTGGAGTTTCCCAGGAAGATTGTGTCCACTAATTACCATTTCATTGTGAAGAATAGAAAGAAGCACCATTCAATCCACCTATAAATTTGGTAGGTTAGGTGTATTCAATTGATAAGTTGAAGGAGCTAAGAAAGATGGCTTATCTATTAGATAAAAACTACATTCTTCCCAATTTGGAAAAATACTACCCTAAGAATCTCCTAACACCCATGTATTAGGACAATAATTTTGGCTAGAAGTGGGTCCCATTCCTAGAAGAGAAAATCAAAATGATCCAAAGGGTGTTGGTTTGAGCATGAGTGGTACCAAATTTCCTTCTTGAGATTTCATAAATAAGGATGAAACTTCTATATCATATTATGGCATCAGAGTGCTAGATGAGGAAAGGTAAAATAATGATGACTCTGTTGTGAGTGGGAAATCCCTCTATGGACTAGCACTTAGGGTTTTATTATGCATGCAGAAAATACCTAAAGATTCCTACTTTCTACCGTAATCCTGGACCTAATCCCCATTATTCTTAAGCAAATACATAGTTAAGAAGATCAAGTGAGCATACCTTATTTCGGGCGTTTGATATCGATCCTTCTTCATGCTTGATCACTCTTTGACTGTAGCTATCCTCCCAAGGCTGACCTGCATTCACACAAGACAAACAAAGAACTCCACATGCATTTGATATATAGATTAATGGGTTAGATATTCAATCAACATGTATGCAATAAACCATGAAAACCTCATATAGTGGGACAGGAAAAGTACTTATTTATTATTAACTTCAACAAATCAAATTACAATGATGAAGTCGATCACTGCTCCATGAACCTAGTCTTGGGCTCCTCTTCAACTTTCCTCCAACTTCTTTTCTCTGTGTTTCTCTTTGCACAAGGAAGCCTAAAGGTTGGGACAAAGGGAATGTGCAATTGGGTATAGTTTCTTTACTATGATTCTCCTCTTCCAAATGGGACCCCTAACCCTTCTTTTATAGGCTAGAAGAAGCTAGGTATTTGGTCGAACCCTCAGCCATGCATGGCCGAAAGGTTTAGTTAACTCACCCAAAGTTGTGTGTTCTGTCAACAACTTTCCTTTTTTCGTGCTTTTGTAGGTACACGCGGGTTGTCTTGGGTCATCTAGCATGTAGATGTGTTTAGTAATGGAGCAGGGCATGTGGGCCTTTATTAAAGGGGTTTTTAAGAAGAGTTGTTCAATAGCGTTTTGGAAAATAAGGAATCTGAGATGGCATGATGCGAGGTAAGCATGTCTGGTGCAAATTAGGGTTATAACAGATGCCCCTAATGTGTGAGGTCAGAAGAACATCTGATGGCCAAAATACATTAACAATCTTCACCGATGTGTCGAACAAGTGAGCCGAGGGACCATAAATTGAGAGGTGTCATCTGCAAAAATAATAATTGTCTCACTGAGGTGGCCATGCCCATGCTCGGGATAAAATAAAATCATGGCTACCAATCAAATACATTGTAGATCCATGTCATATAAATATATAAAGTGTAGCTGCGATAAATACACAACGGAGCTACATCTTGAAATAAAAAAGATATATGTGTAGAGTATCCATCTTCTTAGAAGTTGATAAGGCCTGATAGATGAAGATGAGGTCATCAGAGCTCGAGCAACAACTTCAAAATATTCAAAACTCGAGTAGGAGTGCAATATGAGTGTACAACTTCACTACCCAGAGGTCTTAGACGGCTCGTCAGTCATGGACTAGAGAATCTTGATGATCAGACTGAAGGCTTCATTGATTTTGAACAAAGACATGAGTGGACGTTCGGGATGGTCGGGTATGAGGGAAAGAGACAAAATGTAGAGGGGATGACTCAGGCTTGGTAAAAACTTCCCTTGGACAATAGCACGACAAATGATGAGACTCAGGCAGGATGGCATTAACATAAGTTTACGAGGTAGGAGGCAATGCAAACTCTACATATATTTGGAAGAATAACCAAACAGAGGAGGACACGTCTCTATGTAGCGAGAAAAATCTTCCTAAGGTCGTATTAAATCCTAGAGTTTGATGAAAAAACGGATAGATGTGATTTATCCAAGGGCGACTCATTATGCTTCCAATAAAGAAAATACTTTTCCCTTCCTCTTTTTGGGGTATATTTGATTTTTTTTGTCTTTTTCAATAATTTTGGAAAAAGAATAAAATAATGTTATGTTACAAAGGAGGAACGAGTGTTGCGAACATACAAGTTCAAGGCGCGGGGACAAGACTAATGTTCAAAGTAAGGACACTCGGGAAAAATCCTCAGGGGGCCAAAGGTGTCAAGACGCAAAGGTGCTACAGGGCTTGTGTATAAGGCATGCTTTATATGGTTTAGTTGAGAGCAACATGGAGCCGGCATTAGGCCAAAGACGTGGGTATGCAAATGCGATTAATAAAACACACAATGGTAACGTCCTTCGATGTGAGTTTAACGAGCCCAGAGAAGGTAAGATCGACGGTTTTTCATATTTAGAGAGCCTGAAAAAATGTAAAATGAGACTCTATTGGGGTACCCTTTTTTGAAGGTACTCTAGTCGGTTCGAAAAAGGGGTATACTAGCACCGAAAAGATGTCTAATCAAAACCATTTTAGCGAGCGTGATAAAGACAAGATCACTCGACCATTTTTTCATTTTTAAGGAGTCTGAAAAAAGATTAACTATGGACTCCGTCAGGAATGTTCTTCTGGACCATTTTAACGAGGGTGAAAGAATAAGGTCACTCGACGATCTTTTCAATTTTAGGGAGTCTGAAAAGAGCTTAACTATGGACTCTGTGGGGGTTCCTTTTTCGTACATCTAGTCCCTCAGGCCCGAAAAAGGGTTAAAATGATACCTGAGAGTACTCTTCTAGAGAACTGAGGTTCCTTATAGTATACCTTTGTTCGTACAGTTGATCGTCCGGACTGAAGAAGAGGTAAACTACCACTAGATAGATGTGACTTCAAATTTTAGTTTAACGATTGTGAAAGGCCACAAGATCGCTCGAAAATATTTTCATTTTTAGAGGGTCTGAAAAGGGATTAAAAGAAGACCTGTTATGTTTTTTGGGAGTTCTTAGGGTGAGGTCAAGAGTGAAAAGGAATCATGCAAACGCGGCTCAAACTCGTAATCAGGAAAAACAAAAAGGACTCACGATCCTACAGTGATTAGAGACAGCATGGACACCACAATGCAACCAGGATCTACCTAGGGCATCCATGTTATGGTAAGCTCTACCACCAACTTGCGACGCTTCTAAAGCAGTAATGATGGTTCTGTGTCGCAACCTGATGAGATCGATCCTATGGCAAAGGGATAAAGACAACAGGATACAAAAGTCAAGCTGTAAACCTAACCTACATGCTCAAGTTGATCATCTGAGGTTTTTCCACGGACCGTCAAAAAGTTACCCAAAACTCCAAAAAAATGTCTTGTTACCCGATCATACCCTTCCAACGCAACTCCTGAATCACTCTAAATGGTTTTTGGTTTAAAGAAAATGATAAGGGGGGCCAAAAAAGTGACAAAAAGAGGCCAAAAAGTCTATAAATAGAAGCTGGCAGCTCATTATCACCATTGTTGATTTGAAAATTGACTCTGGAGAAAAAAAAAACCTTTGATAAAAGTGGTGATTCCGGGAGCTACAGTGGACAAAAAGACCATTTGTTTGGACCACGTAAGTATAAAATCTCTCCTCTTGCAATTTAAATCTTTATTTATGCTTTGGGTTTCAAGTTTTGGGGGGGCATCGACCTTCAAAAGGTCAACCCTAGGTCCACGCGGGATATCTTATGATAGACCGCATGTACATTCAGGCAGAGGAAAAACTACACGCGTGTACACACAACTGTCATCATTACAGCCCGCGTGGACACCCTTATTGAATGAAAAAATTTAAAAAACAAGGGTTAACCCTCCCGAGCTTGGTGTTTTGCAGGATGTATATTCACTGGAGGGAAAGAAAGCATGAGGAGGTTAGTGAGTTGGTCAGGGAAGACCCCAATGTTGTGGCTTCCTTAATGCAATGTGAGCTGCTCAAGTTCTTCCTATGTCCTTTTATGCAGGCACAACCTAGGCTAATGAATGCCTTGGTTGATTATTGGCATCCCGATGCAGAGGCCTTTATGTTAGAGGGGTAGTCACTAGTGCCTACGATAGAGGACATATATTTTTTGACTGGCCTTTCCAGGAGAGGGAAACCAATCAATTTCCAAACATTTCCATCGGGGCCTCATAACATATCGGAATTGATTGAACTTTATTGTGAGGCTGGTACAGACCGTTCGAGCTCACAGGTGCCCATAAGAAAGATCATTGACTTATCGTTGTAGACGATTGTGTTGCTTATTGGGCGGGTGACTAGTTCTATGGATCTACATCAAGCGTCCCGTGCACATATGAACTGTGCAGTCTAGTGCTTAAATGCACAAATATTTGACTGGAGCACTACATTGCTAGATTGTATGAAGAGATAGCTGACAGATTCTGGTCATGGACACAGAGAAACTTCGGGTTCGGGGCGATTCTATGCTCTTTCTTCTTTGAAAGAGTTCTGAGCTTCAGTCCTCGAGTGGTGGTATGAGGACATCAGGCCTCTCTTCCTACGGTTTGTAGATGGGAAGTGTTACTGCCACGACAGGGTGGTGGAAGGACCAATGAGTCCTTTGATGATGATTTCTTTGCTTGGTTGTCATGACAGATCCTAGTCATAGAGGATTACCCTTATGATAGGATTGATTTCTCAAGAGATCCTGAGATACTAGTACCTCCTGATGAGGAGCGAGGAGAGATGGGTAAGTTTGCATTGTTGTTTTGTTTTTGTTTTTTGTGAAACATATGTAATTTTTATGTTGTTTTTTTTATATATCATTTTTTTTATACCAAAGTATTGGACGGATATGTGTCTATTGTGTGCAGATGTAGGACTAGTGTGATCTGTTGATTATGTGAGGAACGGGCGTTGTCCTCAGCCAGGGGTCACACCTGCCGCCGCAGGGGGACCAATAGCAGAAGGAGAGCTTCCAGCTGAGGAGGATGAGGAGGTGTTGAGACGAGTCGAGCGAAACTTTACCTCGCTCACCCGCACAGTCCCTATGGTAGAGATTGAGGATATACCACCATCTATGAAGCCTCATGTAGTGGGGACACCACGGACGTGGGTCCGATTGTTTCGACGTTTGGAAAATGTTGTTGATCAGTACAACAGGGCCCACAGGCCCTTACCTTAGCTATTCTATACTTTTCATGTGCCGATAGCACTACTTGTATATATTTTTTGAGGGCATAAGCCCCATGACTCATTACTGGTCATACTTTTGAGGTGCTTGCATCCACCTATGTACTCTGATGATTATGATATTATATATGCATTTTTATGTCTTTTTGTGTCTTATGAATCATATTTGCCTTTAAAAATGTATTTACATGTTTATGTGTATATCCTTTCATATGTCTACAAGATGCCAATCTAAAATTTGATTAGCTAGAGTATCTGTAATTTGGTTTAATCTCCTAGGAACATGAAAATATGTAATATAATCAAAGCTTTGTTATAAGAGGCGTACCCTAAGGAATTGTTGGTGTAAAGTCAGATCATGAACACGGTAGACTCTATTTAACTGAGACACAACTAGATGAGCATCTAAATAGACCCGGAGATGAGAGATACCAAATGACAGGGTGTCACAAAGAAACTCAATAACTGCACTGTACTCGGTGACATTGTTTGTGGTGTCACCTAAGCATATACCTCTGAAAGATAATAACTGGACTCGAGGTGTAAAAATTACCCAAGCTACGGAGGCAAGCCTTCGAGTGTGTTGGCTAGCACCGTCTGCATACCCAATGAACACCTCAGATTCACTTGACATCTGCCACAGTGATGAAAGATAACATCAAAAATAGCACGTCCATAATACTAAAAGAAACTAGAAAGTAATAGTACAAAGACTATACATATGTTACAAAAAGTTACCCATGGTGACCTACCATTGAGTGATACTTCTTGAGGTAGAGCCCATTTCTAGGCTTTGCCAAAGCATTTCCCTCAAAGTCAACCAGACGATAAGCACCCTTTTTTAGAACCTCTTTTATGACAAAAGGTCTGAACCACATGGGTTTGAATTTTCCTGCCCCCAGGGGGTCCTTATCTTTGTCATAAACCAGGACAAGGTTGCCTTCAGATAAAATCCAAGGACGAACAGACCGACCATACTGACACTTGAATTTATGTTTGTGAGCCTCGTTGGCCAGGGCCGCATCACGACGCTGCTCATTGAGCTTCTCAAGGTATAATAATCGCTCTTCAAGTGGAGAAGTGTCTGGCAATAATCGTACTGCCAACTTTAGGGATAGGATCTAACATTCGATAGCCAAGACTGCTTCCAGCCTGTAAATGAGTTGAAAAGGTAAGAAACCAGTTGAAGTCTTAACAAACGTTCGGTAAGCCCATAATGCCGAGTATAACATCAAATTCCAATTTGACTTGGTTGAGTCGATCGTTCATTGTAGGATGGTCTTAAGAGATTATTTACAGCTTCCACCTAACAATTTGCTTGGGGGTAGTAGGGTGATGAATGTTCTTGCTGCAACCCAAGCTTTGATGTTAACTCGGTCATCATCTGGTTCTGAAAGTGACTGCCATGGTTAGTGACAATCTCCCTCAGGACGTCGAACCTTGCTATTATCTGGTTGAATAAAAAGAGAGTCGCATTCTCTCCATCATCTTTAAACATTGGCATAGATTCAACCCACTTCGTGAAGTAGTCTACAGCTACAATGATATAACAGTGCCCCCTTCCTGAAGGAGGGTTGCATGTAGTGTAATCAATCCCCCACTTGGTGAAGGGACCAACTGTGATGACAGGAAACATG
The DNA here is from genome assembly GCA_009831015.1 of Picea engelmannii. Taxonomy (NCBI): domain Eukaryota; kingdom Viridiplantae; phylum Streptophyta; class Pinopsida; order Pinales; family Pinaceae; genus Picea; species Picea engelmannii. Next base: position 984,085 of record ML778223.1, read on the forward strand.
GGAGCGGGATGCGCCCTTATCTTTTGAGAGAAGATTTGGCACAGGTAGCACTTCTTGACCGATTCGACACAATCTTTGATTAGTGTCAGCTAGAAGTAACATGCTCATAAAATCTTTTGGGTTGTTTCCAACCCAGACAAATGACCGCCACAGGCTCTGATATGGCAATCATTAAGCATGATAACTGCTTCTTCATGAGTGAGACATCGACGTAGGACACAGTCTACACCTCTTTGATACAATGTATCATCGAGTATGAGATAATTCTTAGCCTGATGGCATATATGTCGACACTCGTCATGAGAAGCAGAGGTGGGGCACTTCAAAGTCTAGAGATAGATAAGTATATCTTCGTACCAGGGATCCGAAGATGTGATAAAAAACATATCTCCTCTAATAGGCGACTCTTCGGGCACAACACCACCTGCTCAATCGGAAGTTTTGAAATAAGTTCTGCGAAGACCAGTGACTTTTTGGATTTCGCTGAAATGAAATCTAAGTCAAACTTCTGGAGGACGACTATCCATCTATTGATGTTTCTGCCTATTACCCATCATGTCAACATGTACTGGAATGGATCCACAACAGTAATGATGGTGGTCTTGTGAAACCGAACATGATGACGGAACTGTTGAACAACATGGATTATTGCCAACACAAGTTTTTCGATATGAGAATAATTGAGTTCCGGTCCTATGAGGCCTTGGCTCAGGTAATAGATCACATATTATAAGAACAAGTCATCTTGTTGAACTAAGACCATGTTGATGGTTGAATCTGTTGCAGCTAGGTATAATAAGAAATCTTTGTTATACTTAGGTGGCCAAAGAAGAGGGGTAGTTGTGAGGGCATGTTTCAACGCTTAGAAAGAGCGTTGAGTGGCATCGTCCCAATAAAAAGGAATGTCTTTCTTCAGTAAGCGCATAAATCCCTTTGTGATCTCAGTATAGTTGGCAATGAAATGTCTTAAAAAATCTACCTTGCCCTGTAGACTCTAAAGTTGAAGGATTGTGCGTGGGGGAGGCAACTGAATTATTGCCTCAACCTTGAGAGGATTGGCCATGATCCCTGTTCTTGACACTATGAAACCTAACAAACATCTTGATGTTACGCAAAATTCGCACTTGTTTAGATTCAAGTGAATCCGGAAGTAGCGACAACGCTCAAAGATAAGTCGGAGGTGTGTGGGATGATTCGTCCTCTTGTGAGATCGAGATGCTAAATCATCTAAATAGGCCTCGACTATATGCTTGAGGTCATGGAAAGAAAAAGACATGGCCCGCTGAAAGGTTGCTCCAGTATTTTTGAGACCAAAGGGCATCTTAGGATACACGAATATACCCCATGGACAAATGAATGTCATTTTGTGCTGGTCTTTGGGTTTGATTTGTATTTGATTATAACCTGAAAAACCGTCCATGAAAGAGAAGGCCTCGCAACTTGCACATTCATCAATTATCTGGTCGATGAATGGTGTGGGAAAATTATCTTTTGGATAGGCCTTGTTCAAATCACAGAAGTCTGTACATATACGAATCGTGGATTTTTTTTTATTAACTAGCACAGGATTTGACACCCATTGGCTCAAATGGATAGGATAGATAAAACCATCTTTTAGCAGTTTCTCAACTTCAACCTTAATGGTTGTTGCTTTCCTGGGATTAACTAGACAAAGCTTATGTCAAACAATCTTGGCATCTAGATAAGTTGTGATTTCATGTTCGACTATGTTTGGATCGATACCTGGCATTTCCTCGTAAGACCAGGAAAAAATGTCGTGGAATTCTTTAAATAGATCTGTGTAGATTTGAATCTCTCTAGGGGAGCAGTCAGCTCTGACGAAAACATTCTCCATGATGTCAGGGGTTCTGGAGATATTCATCGATATGGTTTCATCGATGGTTTCCATATTACCCTCAACATAGACCTTGTGTGTAGCTAAGGGATTAATAAGACAAGACCTATCTCTAGTCATAGTCAAGGTGAATTCTCCGGCTTCGATTCTGCTTAACTCTGGTAGGAAGTATGATCTGTGATAAAGATCATCCCAGGGTATGTTTGGACTATTCATTGCTTCAATTACTACTTCATCGAAGGGTAAGACTAAGTCTAATGAATCGGTGTCAGCAAGAGAACCTTGAGCCCAAATAGGCTCTAGAAGTAGATCTAACTCTTGTGCAGGAGTTGGATCTGTGTTGGTTGAAGCTTGTTGGAATAAAGAGTACGCTACTTCAGCTGTGGACAAGGGCATGGACATGCCCGGGTGCCCTGTCCCATCCATCGTGGTCGATGGGGAAGAAATTATCCATGAATCGTTGAAGTAAGTTGTGCGAAACGATGAAACTTGGAAAATCTCAACCTTATGGTGGTTGGATATGAACTTGACATCGCCTTGAGGGGGCAGGTAATCAAAGGTACCCATCAAAGATGGGCACAAACCAACCCCTACATTGACTACACCTAATTGAGGATTACCAATCATTGGGACCGCAGACACCCCCAATGAAGGGTCAGGTCTGGAGAAAGACAGTTGATCAATGGTCACAATCCAGTCCTCGTGTGGAAACAACAAGACCCGAAAAACTGTAACAACCACTACTTGCATGGCATAAGTCCAACTCCTTCCTAACAAGAGATTGTAGTCGAGGGATGCATAGACTAATTCTACCTTGACGCAAATGGTCTTCCCTCCTAACTGCACAAGGAAAGAGGGAATGATACCATGTGGTCGGAACGAACGACCATCAAAAGAAGTGAGAAGAGTAGGTGGCGGAGACAAAATGGGTTGGTCAATGGCCTTCCAACATGCCAACAACATAATGCATGTCGAGGTGCCCTCATCAACTATCGTGCAGAATGATGAAACTTGGTAAGGTAGAAAAGGTTTTAAGTCAGTTGTATCCAGCATGATGGTACCCATATTACAAGGCTCGGTAGAACCTAAAGCGGTTAACAAATATTTCCTCTGGGAAGGAAAGCTTTGGAGGACCTCCAAAGCGAACATCGCACAAGGGGTTTGAGACGAATCCTCCACCAAAGAATAGTTCTGGGCGACCCTTGCTTTTGGGTTGTGAAAATATTTTTTGAACGCATCTTTTGGGATGCGTGTCATTGTTTCACCCAAAGTCTTCTCAATCTGTAGAGGAAGATATGGGAGTTTGGCTTCTTTTCCCTTCTCAGAAGTGTTTGGTTTACTGTAGTCATGCGCTCTAGTCGATAGAAAAGCATCACGCTTCATCATATACACATTCGTGCATGCAGGATTGTTCAAAGATGGAGAGGGTTGTTATCGGACTAATCGGTAGGTGCAGACACTAATAGATCTCCCTAGATCCACCTGGATCTAGAACAAAATAGGAAAGGACATGACTCTTTCCCTATGTTGTAATCATTGAATCTGCTAATAGGAAGAAATAAGTGACGTACCTTTATATTGCTTCCTTAGGTCTCTGTTGTTCCTGCTTCGCTCCGGTGCTCTCGTGAAGTCAAGTCCAAGGAAACACAAACCAACCAAAGTTAAGATAGAAAAATATATTCAACGTCAACTTATGCATATGATCAAGGAATTAAACAAAAAAGTAAGAGTGACTTTATGGGAAAGGGACATGCTGATGTATCATATTAATTGAAAGTAGAAGATACAACCTGATCGCCTTGATGTTGCAAGCTTCATTTCAGTGACCCTTGGTTCCAACACACACACTTGCTCTATACTTGCATGAAGAAGATCCAATTCCTCTTGATAGACCAAATAGAACTTTCAAGCTTCTTTCAAGGAAGGGTTCTTCACACAATTCTTTCACCAATTCTTCATTTAATCTTGCTTAACCTTTTCCATGAGAAACCTTTCAATATATAGGAGAAGGAGAGATGGTTACTTGGATGAGGATGATCCCATCAAATCTGAGAAGTCAGTAAAATGACAACCATACAAATGCCAACTCATTTTCTAGAAGATTCCCTTCTAGAACCCTCGAGAACTCTTCTCCTTTCCAAGCTTAAAAATAGGTTCGCACCCTGTGTATGGAGCATACTGCAAGAATTTTGCACCCTAAGTGTGGGTGGCCTGCGAGAATGAGGGATTCTCGCACCCTAGGCCATAGGCAGCCTACAAACTCACTTTAAAATATGTTTTTGGAAGGAGACAAGACCCACTTTTCTCAGGGAAAAATTCCTTGTTGGGAGCCTGAATACACCATTGTTAAGACATAACCAGAGTGACTAAAATCATGTGTAACAGAATGCCCCCCAAAGTATGAGGCTGGAATCTGTGACAGCCAAAATACTTTTTAAACTACGTGCATGTGTCAGAAACCAGGAGTGCACCTAATCGAAAACCTGCAAACAACCAAGCATCTACAAAATATAATACCAGTTCCGAGGTAGGCATTCCCATACTCAGATAATAGATGTATGACATCATGAATGTAGGTCATGGCCACCAATCATACACTGTGGATCCATGCCATCAAAAATATTGCATAGCCACCAGGAATACACTGTGGATCTATGCGAAAAGACTCAAATTGAGACGACATAGCCACATGACAGACAAAGTGGATCTATGTGTCGATGCAAATTATACATACTCCATCGTAGCCTAGATCAAAATATGGGACCCAGGGTCTTAAATCCCGTCACCTAACAATAAGAATCTAGCCATGTGATTACATGTGTTGAAGTCGAACATGGTAGAAACCACTTGATTACTGGTCATTGATGAAACCATTAACAAGTGCGAGGGAAATCACCATTAATGTCAATGACTCCCAAGGTACACTAGTACAATCCAACAAATGTGAATAAATGAGTTGAGGTCGAACATTCAACAGAATCTCCCAATCAGGGGTCAATGATGAAAACCCACTGTCGGAAGCGAGGAAACCTGCCATTGAGGCATGCAAGTTCTAAGGTACCAAATAATTTCTAAGTCTCATTTCTGGATAATGAGTTGGAGTCAACGGAACAAGACTTGTCACAGGAGGGCCTTGATGTATCCCCCATCAATGACACGAAATAAGTAACAGATTTTGAAGGTGAAACAGAGTGTGAATATAGGTTGAAATGGACACAGGGAAGGCCGACTTGGCAAGAATGGACAACTGCAGATGGCCAACTCAATAGTGGGTTTGGATGAACTTCTCTTGAACATATGGACGACATGACCAAAGACTTGGCAACACTAACTCAGAGACGACCCAGGATATGACCTTGTAGCAAGTCGAATGAGAGCAAGTATGACGATAACATATGCTTGTTGGTGTAAGTTCATCCTTCAAATGAGTCCCTCAGAGTATGTTTAACGAACCGTGGGAAGGAGTGGCTCGGTCCCATTACGGGTCTTTTGATGTTTGTTTAACGAGTCCAAAGATAGAAAACTCAGGGGTTTTTCATGTTTTTAGAGTCTGAAAAACACTTAAAGATGACTCTCTTAGTTCCTTTTTCATAAAATAGTTCAACATGACCGAAAAAGTGATAAACTATCGACCATCGAACATTTTGTTCAAATACTTTTACGAGCGTGAACAGAACAAGGTCGCTCGGTAATCTTTTCATTTTTATGGAGTGTGAAAAGAGCTTAAAGGATACTCCTTTGCGTTAGTCGTTTTCATATTACCATGAAGAGTATGAAAAGACGAGAAACGTATACTCGGTTGCATTCTCATGTATTTTCGAGCACGAGAACGAACGAAGACTGAGCTTGGAGTTTTCCTAAAAACCATAAAAAATAGTTGTACATGCGACGAAAAAAGAAAAACAACCGTACTCCTTCATGTGGACTTCAAAGTCATTATATCTGCAAAAATTCACACTCATAGGGCTAATAGGGTTTAGGTTTGATGGACAAAACAATATAAAAATCAACAAAAAAGGTAAAAAGTAAATAAATATGGGTAAAAAGGGGTTTTACCATTTTCATTGTGATTTTACCAAGAACTTTGACCAAAACACCTCATTTTCCCCCGAATTTTGTTTCTCGATCAGGAGGGGCACAAGCGACCATTTGGCGAACCGTCTCTGTTAATGAGGTAAGCTCTTGATCTCCTACCTTTTCAATGGTTTAGTTTTTGTTTTCATTGGCAATTTTCAAGGTTTTGGGTTTGTTTTAGGGCTAAAACTTGAGCCCGAGCATTCTCGCAGGATAACCATAGGGGACCTACAATAATGCATGATTCTCACAGGCGGCCTTAAGGGCACCTGCGAGAATCTCACACTGTGCTAAAGGGGCACCTGTGAGGGTCGAAAAATGAAATTTGAACTTAATTTTTTCTCAATAAAAAATATGCCAAGGTTTGAAATGAGTTGTTGACCCTTCTATTATGGTTCTTGTGTAGGCATTTGACCATCATGATGTTGGAGTGGCGAGAAAGAGAACATGAGGAGGAGGATGCCATTGTCGAGAATGACCCAAGTATCGTTTCTGCCCTTCAAGATTGCGGGCTTTTGAAATTCTTCTAGATTCCGAGCATGAGGGCCCATATCAGGTTGTTGGAGTACCTGGTTCATATGTGGGATGTTGACCAACAGTTGTTTCATGTGGGAGTCCACACATTGACCCTAGATATCGAGGATATCTACTTTCTAACAGGGTTATCATGGCATGGGTACCATGCTATCTTGACCGGTAGTAGAGGTGGCGGACTCCCTATGAGTGAATATTGTCGCTAGTATTGTGTCCCAAAGGCAGAAAGAAGCAAAGGCAAGGTGGCTTTTTGGGGGGTCCAAAATTTGACCCCGTGAACCATATTGTTCACTATAGCATGCATGGTCGGGAGCATAGCTCCACACATGGCTCTCTAGAGCTACTTCCAATACGCCATAGAGTGCACAGAGCCATGAGTCTTCAACTGGTCAGATGCAGTTCTCCGCAATATGAAGAGGCAATTGACAAAATGCAGGAAGGGTGACCCGAAGCAGTTCAGGCACGGATCACTTTTGGTGTCCTTCTTTATTGATAGGGTTGCATTTCTAATATTACAGGTTGAGTGGGGCTTACCGGCCCCTAGGGATCTGAGGATGCTGAGGTGGTGCAACCTCGTGGCTCAACACATAGTTGGGCCCATCATCAAATAAATGATTCATTCTTTGACTGGTTGCGGCCACAGATGCTGATGGCTGATGACTATGCCTACGTTAGATTGGACTTATGAGGGGATCTGGATTTATCCCTACCTAAGGATGCTTAGTGGGGTGACCTAGGTAAGAAGTACACATTTTGTTCTTTTAAATGTTTTTGTGATTTTTATCATATAAATTTTTTTATGTTTGTCCAAGAACTGATCAAAAAATCTCTTTTTGATGACACGGATGTGGGGCCATATCAACCTCCAGGCATGTCTCCTATTCATCAGCGAGGAGAGGTGGCTCCACTGGCTCGATGGGATGTCAAAGACTATGAGGCAGTGGAGCAAAACTTGGAGGGGTTGACTATTGAAATTCCAGATATGGCTATTGGGGAGATCCCTAGGCATTATCAATGCCACATTGTGGGCGTGTCAGAGTATATTAGTCGATTGCTTCGTAGGGTGGCCCAGGAAGTTGTGTGTTATCATGAGAGTCACCCATGATGCTATTTTGTAGAAGCTACGAGCTTCATTTTTGAGATTTTGGTCCTTGGACAGAAACTTTTTGTAAAAAAAAATTGATCGTTATATACATATATACGGCTTCTACCGGCTTATCTTGTATTGTGTGATACATGTGATGTGATTGGTTTATAAATGGACCAAATGTTTTTCTAATACATAGTTAACTAATGCATCAATTAATGTATTTATACATCTAGGAATATGTTGATACTCAATATAATCAAAATAATGTTCCAAGAGGCGAATTCGTAAATATACCCGTAATAAAGTAGGACTTCGAATAGCATAGACATTACTTAATTGTAGTACTACTAGCTGCGAATCAAGTCGTACAACCAATTGACGGATACCGAGCGAAATAACATCAATCAAAAATTCAATAATGGCACTATACTCTGTAATATTGTTGGTCACACGGCCGAGACACACACCTCGTAGAGTGATAAGTTCGTTTGTAGGGGTGTAAATTTCCCAAGCAGCCAAAGCAAGGTTCTGAGTACTATGGCTAGCGCCATCAGTGAAGCCAATGTGGGGTAGCAAAGAATCGGACATCTGGAAACCAAACACAGCGTAACATAAGGGCAGAGACCAGATAATGAAAAAGAATACTATAGTAACACACAAGAAGTATGATACAATAAAATACAAGTACTCATGCACATGTGATCTTAGGCATAGTACTTCTTTAAGTACAACCCATTTCTGGGTTCACTCAAAGGGATACCATCGCAATCTACTAACTCGTAAGCTCATTTCTCCAAAACTCGTCTAACGATATAAGGACCTCGCCACATAGCTTAAAATTTTCTAGCTCCTAGCATATCCCAATCTTGTTTGTAAAGGAGAACCAGATCACCTTCGGAGAAAACATGAGGTTTGACTTGTTTGTCATATTGGGCTTTGACGCGTTTCTTCTGGGCTTCTATGACTAGAGCGGCGTCGCGACGAGTTTCATCTAATCGCATGAGATACAACAGACGTTCTTCTTTGGATGAAGTGTTTGGTAGGATTTCGATGGCTAGTTTTAGGGAGGGTATCTCACATTCAATCAGCAAGATGGCTTCTAGACCATATACTAATAGGAATGGTGTAAACCTAGTAGCAGACTTAATGGATGTTCGGTAAGCCCACAATGTTGAAAACAACATCGTGTGCCAACTCATTTTGTGAATCTCTATCATTCGTCGAAGTATGGTCATGAGGAATTTGCTAATTGCTTCGACTTGGTCATTGGCTTGTGGGTAATAGGGTGTTGAGTTTTCATGACGAAGAACCAACTTTTTAGTGAGTTTGTACATCATGAAGTTTCTAAAGTGGCTACCGTGATCGGTGATGATAGCTTGAGGCACACCAAAACGAGCTATGATGTGATTGAATATGAATAATGTTGCGGTCTTTCCGATGTTGTCAAATGTCGGCATCGCCTTGGCCCATTTCGTAAAATAATCTACGGCTACAATAATGTATCCATGCCCCCCGGCCGAGTGAGGGTGACATGTTATGAAATCGATACCCCATTTCAAAAAAGGATCGACTGAGACCACAGGGTGAAGAGGAGCAGGATGTGATCATATTTTATGGTTGTAGGTCTAGCAAGCATGGCATTTTTGGACGGCAATGATACAATCGTTAAATAAAGAAGGCCAAAAATACCCTGCTCACAAAATCTTCTAGGTAGTAGCATGCCCATACATATGACCACCACAAGCTCCAAAATGGCAGTCATTTAGGGCTTTCTCAGCTTCGTCAAACATGAGGCAGCGTCGAAAAACTGAGTCAATCCCACGACGATAAAGAGTATCTCCGAGGATAATATACTGACGGGTTTGGTAGCGTATTCGATGGTGGTCAGTGCTAGACAAATTGGGCTGGAAAGTCTGGGTTTGGATATATATGATGATATCTCCATACCAAAGATCATCGGAACTAATCAGGAAAATGGATTCATCAGGTAATGAATCGGTCGCTACATTTTCCATCTCAGAGAAGGGAAAGTCGCATATCAACTCTGCAAACACTAAGGATTTCTTGGACTTAGCGCGTTCGAATTTTAAGTCAAACTCTTGGAGTATCATGATCCATTTGGAGTATTTTCCCCCTAGCAATTGATGTGTGAGAATTTGCTGCATAGGGTTGCAGTTGGAAATTACCATAGTCTTGTGAGAGAGGATATAGTGCCGAAAACATTGAACTGCTTGGACGGCTACCAAGGCCAATTTTTCAACATGTAAATACTTGGGTTTGGTAGGCGTTAGACTTTGACTCAAGTAATAGATGACATGTTCATCATGAGAATCATCCTCTTGGGCGAGAACCATAACGATGGTGTAATCCGAGGCTAGGAGGTAGAGGAAATAATCGCAATTGTAATCAGGGGGGAAGAGAAGCGAAGTACGTGTCAAGGACAGTTTCAAAGATTCAAAATCTTTGTTGGCAATGGTATCCCATACGAACTCATACCCCTTTTTGAGTAGTCATGTAAATCCAAGAGTTAGCTCAGCATAGTTCGGGATGAAACGACGAAGAAAGTTTGCTTTCCCTTGCAAACTTTGTAACTGGTGAAGTGAAGAAGGAGGGGGGAGATTGAGAATCACCTCGACCTTCAAAGGATCTACCCTAATCCCTTGATGTGAAACAATAAATCCTAGAAGTTAGTCAGATTCTACATAGAAAATGCATTTGTGAGGATTCAAGCGTATATGGTAAAACCGACATCGGAGGAAAAAGGCTTAGAGGTGTATTGGATGATCGACACAGTGCATGGAATGAGTGGGTAAGTCATCGAGATATGGTTGCACGATGTGCTTGATATCATGGAAGGCATAAAACATAGAGCGCTGAAAAGTTGCGCCAGCGTTTTTAAGACCGAAAGGAAGTTTCCGATAGGCAAAAGTGCCCCAAGGACAAATAAAAACAGTTTTGTGTTGATCCTCGGGAACAATATTGATTTGATTATATCTGGAGAAACCATCCAAGAGAGAGAAGATTTCACTTCTGGCACAATCGTCGACAATCTGGTCGACGAAGGGGGTAGGAAAGTTTTCTTTAGGACATGCTTTGTTAATATCCCTATAATCAACGCACACTCAGATTGTGCCTTGTTTCTTGTCGATTGGGACAAGATTGGAAACCCATTTAGCGAGAGCCACCAGGTAAATAAAGTCAGCTTTGAGAATTTTTTTGACTTCAATCTTGCTAGCGGCCTCTTTACGTGAGTGGACTAGACGGAGGCGTTGTTAGATGGGTTTAGCATCTAGGTATGTTTTGATCTCATGTATCACAATGTCAGGGTCAATACCCAGCATTTCTTCATAGCTCCAGGCGAAGACGTTACAAAATTCTTTGAAAAGTGACTTGTAGGTGACGATTTTGTCAGGGGAACACGAAGCTCCGATATGCACATTTTCGACAATTCCTGGTTTTATGGATATGTCGAGGGGAATGGCGGGTGAGATATTGCTTAAGTTCCCTTCGGAAAACACTTCGTGTGTAGGCTTGAGAATGGTAGAAATAATGACAACGATCGACAGCGTCGCGATCTGTTGGTATCTCTCGATGGTGTGTTGTTCCAAGAAGAGGATCGATGATGTCCATCGTCCCAAGGGGTGTCTTCCATAACAGACATAATCATCTTTTCCATGGGAAAAATGATGTGGAAATTATCTGGAGATAAATCACCAAGAGAGGGGGTGTAAGGGGTTGTTGATTGAATGGCCTGATAGGAAGATTCGACTGGACTCAAAGGCATTGCATCGCCGTAACGAAGATGACTGTCGGGGTTGGATACCAACCATGGGTCGTGAGATGCAGGGGTTCCATGAGTAGAGGTGGAGATCATGTTGATCGAAGCAACAGACGGATGTGGAACATCGGGTGGTGGGATGGGGAAGGTACCCATTAACGAGGAGTCTTTAAGAAGACCCACACCGACGTTCTCGTATCCGAGGGGGGTTTTGGCAATGAATGGTATGTTGTCGGTACGCATATCCGAGTTAAATAAGGCTAATTGGTCAAAGGTAATGACCTTTCCTTGATGCGGGAAATGACACGGAAAATAGTCGACACAACTGCACAGATGGAATCAATCTAGCTATGGCCAAGTAGAAGGTTGTAATCGAGAGGATCGTCAAAGACTTCCACTTCCACTTGGACCATTTTTCCTTCTAATGTAATCGACAATGAAGGGAGGACACCGTAAGGCTTAAAACCAGATCCATTAAAGGCTTTGAGTGTGTTGTGGGATTTAGTCAAAGGAGGAGAGTCGATGGCTTTCCAGCAGGTAATGGACATGACACATGTCAAGGCACCCTCGTCGATCATTGTTCTACAAATGTTTTTGTCAGAGACAATAACTTGTATTTGGAATGCGAGTTGAGGGGGTAACCTTGGAATGTGATCTTCCAAGTCAAAAATTATTAAATTCGTATCTGTAGGGTCGATTCCACGAATAGATTTCAACAGTGCCTTTCGTTGTATAAGACAACTTTGAAGGACTTTGAGGGTTGACATCACGGAAGGTGCTTGGGCCAGATCTTCAACAATACTGTAGTTTTGGGCAGCACGGGCATGAGGATTGAAAGTTGATTTTCAAACGACACCCTTTAGAGGAGGTCGAAGAACTGTGTCGAGGCTCGATCGTTCGAGATGAAGAGGACCATTGGTAGGTGGAGTCGTGGGAGATGGTTGGACCAACAAAGGAGGTATAGCATCAACCTTCTCTTTAGAGGGAGAATAATCTTTGGCTTGAGTGGTAAGTGTGATATCATTTTGCTTTGAATCTCATGTACACATTAAGACATAGGATGTATTAGAGAGGGATGGTTGGTCGTGAATGACCAATTGGGCATGTTGTTGAGAAGGGAAGGGTTGTGACAATATGGCCGGAGTGGGTGGTTTCGTGGTCCCTTGAAGGAACTTAGTAACTTCGGCTCGTCATGGAAAATCCTTAGTGTAGTGATCATCACCACAGATAAGACAATGGTATCGGGGTTTGCGCTTATCCCTATCATCAACAGGTGGTGTTTTGGTTCTCTCTGCTTGCGAATTATTTTTCTCCTCCTTATTCTTACCCTTTCCCTTTCTGGATTTGTTTTTACCGGTGGGGGTAGATTGAACAACATTTACCTCAGAAGTATTGCCGGTGGGAGGGGTAGGAGACAGAGCATTTTGAACATTAGAAGAAACGGGTTTGGGGTTGTTGCTAGAGGTTTGGACGGAATGAGGTTGGGCATGGAAGGTGCCAATCACACCATCGGCTGCATGAGAAGTAGCAGAAGTAGTTGAAGTGGTGGAAGTATAAGGACGAGGCACATCAGGGAGTAAGTCGTAAAGAGTACCTGTTTGTGAGTAAACGAGGTCAAGGTATTGAGCATGTCTAATGGCATGTTCTTCCATGAAAACTCCACCCATGGCGATGTCATGAACGATGTCATTCACAAATGATTTCATGAACCACTTTGCCAGCAACTGATCGGGAAGTTCGAGTTTGATGAGACGTCGTCTCTGTTTCCACTCATGAATGTGATCGGAGATATGAGTGGATTTGGTTTGTTTAAAAAAACTCAAAATTTTGGTCCCCATTTCATAGCGGATCGGTAACTGGTAGTGGGTGAGGAAAACCATAGCAAAGGTGTTGAAGTTGGTGAAGAAACCTCATGGTAATTCTATATACCACTTCGCGGCGGAGCCCGTGAGGGTTCGCTGAAAAAGGCGTAAATGAATAGAGTCATCCATCAAGGAGTTGGATGAGCACCAAAAGTGAAAATTCATTATGTGATTGTTCGGGTCCTCTCCTGGTTTTCCATCAAATTTAGGGATGTCAGATGGTAGTTTGGACGGTATAGCGGGCCATTAGGGAGAGTGACGGATCGGAGCATTTAAAATCCTTGACAGATCCGGGAGGTCTGGGGTGGCTAAGAAAAGTAATTGTCTATTCACATGCGAGTACTGGTGACTTTGGAGAGGGAGTCTCGTCGGCAAACCAGTGGGACCATAAGCAGTCTGCATATAATGTGAGGATCTGAGCAGATTCGGTGGTTGGTGTGGAGGCAAGTAACTCATAGGGTTGTACCCTTGAATAGGGGTGTGGGGTTGACCATTCAAACCCCAAATAGGATTATACATACCTGGATAGGGTTGGCCTGTACCAAGGGGTATGACGGAGCTAGCCAGAAGTTGTTTCCCCCTAGTTGGGTGAGGGTTATGTTGTATAAGATGATTCCAATACTGGGCCAAAGATGGAGGTATGTTTTTTCCATAGGGTGGGGTCGGTGGGGGTTTCCCTCCAATCGGGGGTGGTGTCCCAATTGGGATTTTCCCTACAAGGGGGGGTTGAGTTGGGCCTCCTTGGTGAAATTGTCCACCAACAGGAATCTGGTAATTTGGTGTGAACGACAGAATGGTGACACTAGGATCAGTGCCTCCGATAGAGGATGGAAGAGGTCCTCTGAAAGGGGGTGGGGGAAGCGTCGGAATGAAACCGAGAGGAGAGTGCCCAGAAGGAGTGGGACCACCTGAAGTTTCGGATGTGATTTGCGTAGGAGCGGGAATAGAGGCATTCAACGCACGGTATCTGGGTGGAAGTGTCGGGGTGACTCTGGGAAAAAGCGGTGTGCAAATGGGGGCTTGGCTAGCCACGATAATCATGGTGTGAAGACTCATAGTATCTTTGTAATGGACCATTTGTAAAGGGAGAGTCAAGATGTGGTCAGCTCGCGGAGCTTCTGTACCAGGAAATTAATAAGCAGTAGTAAAAAGTACTGCATCTAGATCAGAGGTTTCGGGTAGCACAGGTGAGACGGTGATATCAAACACCTTCTCCTGAGCCAAAGAGATCCCATCTAAAAATGCCAGTAGTCCAAAAAGGATCTTGACCCTCAGGTCCTCGGAAAGGTCCAGTCAGTGATCCAGAAGACAGAACAACCAAGTCTCTAGAAGAATTCACTCGCATAATATGTCTCTCAGATTCGGGATGAAGTCGAAAGTCCTCTCGAGAATTGGTAATTCATAACCGTTATAGAGAGTCAGTTATTTCCACTTATGGAGTGGTAACGTCTTGGACTTCACTCTGTTGGGGAGAGCCCTCCGGTGAGTTGGTAGGCAAGGGTTGAGAACCTTCCATATTTTTTGGGGGTAAGCCTTGCACTCTACGTGAACGACGTGGAGGGTCAATTGTGATCGAGTTGAAAACTTACAAAGAAAATTCTATGGTCAACTTGGGTAAACAAATAACATGCACTAGTGAAAATCTAGGAAGCAAAACCAAGTAAACAATACCTTCTAATTCTGAAGTCACTAGTTGGTGATGAAATCCAACATCGCAACGACAAGACGAGAAGGGGCTGGGCTAGGGTGGAAAAGTTACGTTGATTACCTACTTAAGGGACTTACACCCTGGTGCAAGATCCCAGACAAAATCGTGGGTATACCCTCCAAGGAGCCTAAGTGAGTTTGGCCAACGTCGATTCCAGGTACCGTGAATACTTGCCCCTTGACAGTCACCTTGTGTAAGACCCTAAGAAGATAGGCCACTAAGTTTACCACCAACAACAATAAAGCCTGGGGGAATAGTCGACAGTCTGATCGACATGCAAAGGCAGGGTATCTAGCCTGAAATCAACTTGAGAGGCTTCCACTCATCATTGTGGGTATACCTTCAAGTGACCCCCATAATACGTGCAATCTCTACAACGATATCAACACAGTAGGGTGAGTAACTCTGTCAATATCAATGCGACCTTGGGTTTGACCCTTGTGTGAGAAGGGCTTCCCAGGACAAAATGTTGCAAAGGGAATTTGACACTCCTTACCACAAGATGTTATTGTGTGTTTTGTGCTTTGGAGAGTGTATCTCTCTGCCTATTCCAAAGCTCTAGCCTAGCTAATGTTGGTGTAATAGACTCCTAGAAAAGAGTTACTAGTTAAATTTTAAAAATTGCGCAATATTATTAAAGGTTGTTGTTACTCAAAGGAGACGGAAATGAGACCGATGTTGTGTGAGACTCTGACCCAACAATGCATAGATGGGAATGAAAGATGCCAATTTTTTGTTCGATGAATCCTATTTACAGGAGGGAAAGAGGAGTTTTCTGGAAGAATCTTGAACTACGATATACGATCTTCTTTGAAATGTAATATCAATGAATCATGAACAATGCCAATTCTTTATTCATTCTATTTCAACAATAGAATGCCAATATTTTTGAAATAAAAATTTGTTTTAAAAATAAAAATGTTTTTTAATTTTCAATAGAAACCACACAACAGTGGTGGAACTAAGAAAAACCAGCAACTAATGAAAATCAATATTCAACAAAACCCAAACCAATCTTTCAATGAAGACAAAAATAACAAGCAGACAAGCCTAGTCTTTTCAAATGCATGAGGGCAACAATTTTTCAAGTAACGAGCAACTGAGAAAGACAATTAATCCCAAATTTTAAACCGATCACTGGCTCCCAACTGAACAAGCACTCAAATTTCAGAACCAGAGATTATATCCTTGTTAAGAAAAGGTCAAGAGATAACAGTTGAGAAAAAATGAACAAGAAGAGCTTTCGATTTCCGAAGACTAATCATCCACAAAATCCGAAGTCAAGAAACAATCAATCACTGGCAAAAGAAGTTCTTTTCAGACACACATACAAATCTAGGCATCTGAGGATACAAAAAACTTAATCCAAAAAATTTGCAAATGGGTTCGCAGGCTAGCAGTGGTGTACAGTGCAAGAATGTAGGATTCTCGCAGGCTGGACACAAGTAGAGTGCGAGAAGTTCACACTGGAATGAACAGCAAACTACCAACTCTAGTGGTTCTCGTAGGCTACAGAAGGGTTCAGTGCGAGAAGGCCTGAAACTAAGCAAAATTTGGAAAAAGGACAAAAAATTTTAAGGAACCTCTGGACCCAGAGAGTCTGTCAAGGTCTCCTCAAGACTCAGAGATTGATAGAAATGAAAAATGGTAAGGTAAGAGAAAATGGCCAAGGAAAAACACCAAAAACCACTAAAAAATGGTTGCATCCCCAGCAGAGTCGCCAATTCTGTTATCAGACTAATCAATAGGTGCAGACACTAACAAATCTCCCTAGATCCACCTGGATCTAGAACAAAACAGGACAGGACATGACTCTTTCCCTAAGTTGTAATCATTGAATCTACTAATAGGAAGAAATAAGTGGCGTACCTTTATATCGCTTCCTTAGGTCTCTGTTGTTCCTGCTTCGCTCTGGTGCTCTCGTGAAGTCAAGTTCAAGGCAACACAAACCAACCAAAGTGAATATAGAAAAATATATTCAATGTCAACTTATGCATATGATCAAGGAATTACACAATAAAGTAAGAGTGACTTTATGGGAAAGGGACATGTCGTTGTATCATATTAATTAAAAGTATAAGATACAACCTGATCGCCTTGATGTTGCAAGCTTCCTTTCAGTGACCCTTGGTTCCAACACACACACTTTCTCTGTACTTGCATGAAGAAGATCCAATTCCTCTTGATAGACCAAATAGAGCTTTCAAGCTTCTGTCAAGGCAGGGTTCTTCACACAATTCTTTCACCAATTCTTCATTTAATCTTGCTTAACCTTTTCCATGAGAAACCTTTCAATATATAGGAGAAGGAGAGATGGTTACTTGGATGAGGATGATCCCATCAAATTTCAGAAGTCAGTAAAATGACAACCATACGAATGCCAACTCATTTTCTAGAAGATTCCCTTCTAGAACCCTCGAGACCTCTTCTCCTTTCCAAGTTTAAAAACAGGTTTGCACCCTGTGTATGGAAAAGACTGTGAGAAGTTCGCACCCTAAGTGTGGGTGGCCTGCGAGAATAAGGGATTCTCACACCCTAGGCCATAGGCAGCATGCGAACTCACTTTAAAAATATGTTTTTGGAAGGAGACAAGAGCCACTTTTCTCAGGAAAAAAGTCCTTGTTGGGAGCCTGAATACACCATTGTTAAGACATCACCAGAATGACTAAAATCATGTGTAACAAGGGTCCTTGACTACCACCTTCCGTGCTTGTAGAGGCTTGGGTTAGGTGTTGCCCATGCTGAAATGGATTGGTTAACATGGTAGGTTGTTGCTATGTCACAAAATTTTGGGCCTTTGCAAGCCGAGGAAATTGGTGGGTTGGGTGGTCTTCCACGCATAGGTTACACGGATACCTCGCCTTTCATTTCTTAGTGTTGCCCCCGCCAGAATTATTAGTGGGTTTCTAATCCCCCTTATCCTTCTTTCGTTGTTTTTTCTTTCCTTTAGGTTGTTGGGTGGCCTTTGGATTTGTCAATTGCACTATGTGTACATCCGACGTTTTAGTAGGGGGAGTAGCCAAAACAATAGTTTGGTTGGCCGCTATGTGTTGTATAGACCATTGCTGCAATTGCTTCGTCAGTTGCTCAGCAAGCTTTGTTTATGTTGAAACAACAATACCATTAGCATGTGGTCCAGCTCTCTGTCTGGTTTTATCAAGTATTGAGTGTGGTGCATTTGGCAAGATCTCGTATAATAAACCGAACTGAGAATAGATTAGCTCAAGCTATTGAGATCTCATGATGGTGTCTTCTTCGGAAAACACTCTCGACGCCATGACATATTTGGATAACTGTGGGACCAAAGACTTAAGGAACCAGTCAAGAAGGAATTATGGTGGGACTGGCACATTAATTAAACTCTTCCGGCGTCTCCATTCTCGGATGTGATCAGAGATATGATTCGCTTTTGTCTGTGCGAAATTGGCCAGCAATTCTGTGCCAACGTCGTATCTCACAGGTAATTGGAAATGGTTTAGGAAATCCATTGTCAATTCACCAAAGGAAGAGTATCTTGAGTGGTCGAGCACAATGTACCATTTCACAGAAATCCCAATGAGAGTACGTTGAAACAATCGCAACTGTACGGAGTCGTCTTTCAACAAGTTAGATGAGCACCAAAGATGGAAGGTGGTCACATGATCTCCTGGTTCTTTGTTAGGCTTGGCTTCAAACTTTGGTATGTCCGAAGGAAACTTCGTCGACATAGGGGGGCAACGTAGATCGTGACATATAGGGTCATTCAACAACCTTGTCAAGTCTGGCAAATGCAAGGTTTCCAGGAAAGGTAGTTTGGGTTGTTGGTGATAACTTGGGAAAAAGGGACCTGGAGTTTGACTGGCACCAGGTTTCTAGGAAAAGTTTGGCTATTGGCCTGGGTTCTGGTAAAAACCATAGCCATGACCAGCGTATGGATTCTGCATGTGAGGAGACATCATCGGCTGATTCCCAAAATAGGACGTAGATGGTTGGGTGTGCATTACATTCGGAGGACTTTGGGAAGGGTTGCCCCATGTCGATCATGTGGGAATAGGCATAGTACCTTGTCTGGGGTTCCATTGGTTGTGAAAATAATTGCCCCAGATCGGCATTTCTGACAAGGGAACGGATCCCTACCAATAATTCCAAGGCCCTGATGTAGAAGAATTTCTTGGGTTTGCCCCCTGTGCAGGAATAGTACCCTGCATAGGAATAGGTTGTCCGAAACCGGGATTGCCTCCAGTCAGGAAAGCAACTGACGAGAAGGCTTTGTTACAAAATGCACCGAACAAATAAAACGGTGTCAAACCTACCAGCATATTTTGCGAAGGTGGTCCTTGACTCCCTGCTCCAAATAAACTATGGTGTGCAGGTGGCCTGGCGGATGGCTGGTGGGTGCCACCGAGCAAAGGGGATGAAGGAGGTATATGACCTCCCCCGTAAGGGAAATCATTAAAAGGAGTTGAAGTTCCCCCCATGTGGCCTTGCTGAGGAGTGTTAGAGCTCCCTGCCCCCAGACCTAAAGTTTGTGAAGTGGAGTAGGAAAGTACAGGACTTGTACTTGAGCTAGGCATCCCGTATGAGAATAGAGGGCCTGTCGCACTAGGTGTGAAAGGGGTTGTGGTTGTTGCCATAGACGGGATCAGACCACTATGAGAGGTAGAGGCGGTCGAGACCATGGTGGCTCGGACCAGTGATGGTGGGTTAGAAGGTGGAAACTCTCCTGTGGTGAGAACCGTAGTGGGAACTGAAGAATTCCCAGAAGGAGTGACAACATTTGTTTCCATTGCTGCGTGTGACACTATCCGGTACTCATAAGGGTGAATCGGTACGATGATGGGTGCCAAAAGATCAGTGGTTGGAGTTTCAGGTGAACCAAGAGCTTTTGCTCCAAAGTCAAAAATGGTTGTTTCCTCTGGATGTTGGTCGGGCACAATTTCTTATGACCCAGTCGCTTCAAAAGACCCTTGTTGGTCTAGCTTTCGCCTTAGTGGTGGTGGGGGTGGCTCCAGTGTAACCGGCGACAAGCACAGAAGCCTTCGTGAATGGAGGAGCTCATGATCCTCCACTGTGTGAGAACATCAAAGACACCCTAGGGCTTTCTATTCGTTCAAAAAACAACACACACTAAAAAAGTCCCTACAAGATAAAATAAGGAAACACTAAACTAATTGGAAGAACAGTTACAACAACCAACACTAGAGAAACTTACCGATGCAAGTGAAACTCGAACACGGAAGCACCCTCCGGGTATACTCTATAAAGTATGGCCTGATGTCTATCCTAGGTACCGTGGTATACCCTCACAGTCACTTGTGTATGTATCTAAAAATATAGGCAACTAGGTTGCCAACGCGCGAACAGTCAACAGGCGGGTACAATCAAAATTCGGGTAGACCACAATGAGTAGGGTATCAATCCCGAAACCTATCAAGGGTATCTAAGGCAAGTGGTCCGGAAGACAACTGACGACCTCGAATGGATTCGAGACCCATGAAGCTCCTTGGCAAATGCAATCGACATAATCCCAAGACAAGCCCTCTATATGTGTTCTCCACTACGATTGGTCCAGCTTTGGAGGGGTTATCTCCGCTACCTTTCCACACGCGACCTCATGTTTATCCCCTGTGTTAGAGGGGGGTCCCAGATAAATTTCACGATACAGGACTTTGACACTCCCTAACTCAGACTCCAATGTTTGATTTTAATGGCCTTGAAGAGTTTCCTCTCCAACCTAATTCAAGGCCCTAATCCTAAACTAGTTGGTTGACCCTACAAACATAAGAATTCTAATGAATTTTAGATTTAGTGTTAATTTTTATGGCTTGTCTTAAGTCAAAGGTTATGAAAGTGAAACTAGTGATGTTTGAAAGACGAAAGCAAAAATAAACAGAAAGCTGGAAACAAAATACCTTCACTTAACTCAAATCTTAAACAACTTTTCAAACTTAAAAATTTTCTAAGATCTTTGAACAACAAACTCAAAGTAGGATTTCACTCGACTACGATCTACTTATGATCTAAGTAAACCGTCAAGAACTTATGAAAGAAAATACTTTTCCCTAGTTACTAATGCAAAACAACACTTTTTAACCAAACAAAGAAATAAAAGAATTTTTTTTTTATTTGAATGCTCACAAAGCAAAAAAGGAAAAATATCAATAAGTCAAAACCATGAAAACTTCTGGCCTAAGCGCAGATCGCAAAGAGTCACTTTAAAAATTACACAAAAGAAAATTAAAATTGGACTCTCACACTTGTCTAAAAACCCTATAAAAGAAAATTTTGAGGAAAACTTCTAAATGAAAAAGGAAGCTATTGGTGTGATCAAACCTAAGTTACTGACTGCTATGACAGAGACCGAAAAACCTGAGAGGTATAACTCTTGTCAAAGGAAAGGATGACTACCAATCAATCCAGCCCAGGCAGAGACCACTGATACTGAGAACCAGGATCTCTTGAAGACTCAGACACTTACTTTAATAGAAAAAAGAAAACAATTCAAGGAAAACTTCATAGAACAAACCAACCTGAGGTGAAACCTAAGCTATAGACTACAAACGACAAAGACTAGAAAGAGTTCCAGAAAACCCTTGAGAAGAGCTAATTCTGATAGGGAAGAGGATGACTGTATCTTTTAAAAGAAATTTTCTAAAATCATACATGCGACTGGCACTTCCTCAACTAGCGTGTACACCTGGGCTGTGAGAATGTAGGGTGCAGGTACACGCATGAAGACCTTATACAGGTCACGTGTACCTCTGTGGGTCTTGGAAAAAAAATATAGTCAAGCAAAGAAACAGAGATAACTAGTATGGCAGACCAGAATCCCCATTAGCTCAGACCTTTGCAGAAACTTTAAAAACAGGAAATGAGACCAGTTCTTAAAAATACCCAAAAAATACGCCCAGAAACCCTAGATAGTCCCCAGTATGGTTGCCAATTCTATTGTGAGTGGGAAATCCCTCTACGGACAAGCACTTAGGGTTTTATTATGCATGTAGAAAAGACCTAAAGATTCCTACTTTCTACCGTCGTCCCGAACCTAATCCCCATTATTCTTAAGCAAATACGTAGTTAAGAAGATCAAGTGAGCATACATTATTTCGGGCATTTCATATCGATCCTTCTTCATGCTTGATCGCTCTTTAACTACAACTCTCCTCCCAAGGCTGACCTGCATTCGCACAAGACAAACAAAGAACTCCACATGCATTTGATATATATATTAATGGGTTAGAGATTCAATCAACATGTATGCAATAAACCATGAAAACCTCATATGGTGGGATGGGAAAAGTACTTCTTTATTATTAACTTCAACAAATCAACTTAAAATGATGAAGCTGGCCACTGCTCCATGAACCTGGTCCTGGTCTCCTCTTCAACTTTCCTCCAACTTCTTTGCTCTATGTTTCTCTTTGCACAAGGAAGGCTAAAGGTTGGGACAAAGGGAATGCACAATCGGGTATGGTTTCTTTACTATGATTCTCCTCTTCCAAATGGGACCCCTAACCCTTCTTTTATAGGATAGAAGAAGCTAGTTATTTGGTCGAACCCTAGGCCATTCATGGTCGAAAGGTTTAGTTAACTCACCCAAAGCTATGTGTTCCATCAACAACTTTCCTTTTTTTTGTGCTTTTGTAGGTACACGCGGGTTGTCTTGGGTCAGCTAGCGTGTACACGCGTTCAATAATGGAGAAGGGTGCATGGGCCTTTATAAAAGGGGTTTTTAAGAAGAGTTGTTCATCATTGTTTTGGCAAAGAAGGAATCTGAGATGGCCTGATGCCAAGTAAGCATGTCTGGTGCAAATTAGGGTTATAACAGACTCCAACAAGGAGTGGAAGAAACAAGATTACTGAATTTGGTTGAATGTGAAGTTTTCAAGGATGAGAATCAATAATAGGACCAATATATCAACAAGTTCATCCTAAATTTCAAGCATTATAATGAGGATAGATAGGAGATGTGGCTGCAAGAAGAATAAGAAAGGAGGCCAATGAGATAGGTAGAAAAATAAATCACTCTTGAGATATAAAAAAAAGGAATAATATGGAAGGAAAGAGGATCAAACACAAACATAATAGGCCAACAAGAAGAGCAAGGAAATCCAATAAGAAGTAAGAAGAATATGAGTAGAAACATAAGTCATGGACAAAAAGGTAGAAAATCATAGGTTGACAATAGAAAAGAAGAAGTAAAAAATAAACGAAAATCAAAGGAAGGAGAGAGATCAAATGATGATTACAACAATAAATAAGATATTGGGAGAATAAAATTTGATACAATAGACAAAGTGGATTGAGGAAAAAAATGGTAGGACCAAGGAACATACATGAAATTAAGGTAAATCCTAGAATTCTAATTAGGGAATCAAGAAACTGTAGAGAACCCAAAACATTAGCTTAAAGGAAGATAATAGAAAATTGAGGTTTGAAATATTTGAATATCATACCTTGATATATTCCATTGACTTGGAACACTGGTATGACCTATAAACTATCCAATGTTTTGAAACTACCATCAATAAGGATCAAAACTTGTAATGTTGTAGGTATGCCTATAGGTGTCATTTTGAAGTTGACCCAAGTGATTTTTCTTGTATGGATGATTGTTTTGGCACCTTTTTGTTTGTTTGATTTTGGTTGGTATTGTATCATTAGTTAGGAGTACTATTATGTCATGTTGCATGGTGCTACCTCAGGCTGCATGTTATTGCTGAATTCATATTGTAATTGTACAATTCCTTTATAGTACTCGTACAAGCCTAGGATATACTCATTTTGGACAAGAGAGTAGGGCATATAAATTTGCATGTTGCATACTATTGATAAAGTATTTTATGACCCTTCTAATGCTTTGGATGATTTCTCATTAGTGCTCTGTTTTAGTGTGCCATATCATTAGTGCTCTATTTTAGGATCTTGTCATATCCCCGAACTTTCTTCTTTGTGCCATATTTTAGGAATGGATCTATTTTTTCTTCTACGACTGTCTCATACTATAGTACTTGGAATCTAGTAGTGAATGCATCATTGGCATCCTGCCCATCCTAGGACTATCTGGTAACAACATGAATACTATTTTCACTGATATGGATTTCTATCCAAATCCCACCTACTCGATTCCACGACAATAGTAGCCACTCACACTTTCTTATCATTGGAGAAGTCCCAAAGCATGGGACACGCAGGAGAATGGTGATCCTAGATTTAAACAATGGCTTGAATAATGATAAGAGCATGGTTTGGTCCCTCCTTAGTTTTGAGTATTTTTCTATGGAAAATTCGAGGAATAAGGCGAGGTCATGGATATCATAATCCATCAGTTGCACCTGCTCCACATATCATTCCAAATGCTCATCCTTGCTAACATGCACCCATAGTTTGAGTACCTCCTCTAGGTAAACTAATTATTGTACCTATAGAATGGGGGTCTTCTCCTTCCTCAACTTTTAGATTCATGGCCCATAATGCCCTTGACTTAGATGGTATCTTATGGTGGCATTTTTCACATGGTGGCTTTGTGTAATACCATCATCCACAAATAATCCATTATGAATCTCCTTAGAATCCCATCCATTACCAATTTATACAACTGCCTTGTTATCAAGTGATAATTTGTCACATGTACCACTAGCTTCCTTTGCCAACACTAATCACAATCCTTAGGTACTAAAATTGAATTGGGGAATTCAATGAGCTCTGCAAAGAAGTTTTATATGAATTCCACATGAAAGAGTCCGACATCGGGTAGTTCATGAACTTTCCCTGTGGTTTAACTATTATGTATCTAGGAATGATGATTGGGCCCACATTTTACTTCCTTGGCTTTACTACCACATCAAAATTGAACTCGTTGAATTGAAATAACCTTTAGAATATTTGACCCTCCATTTGAAAGTTATTACTAAGCTAGGAGGGCATTATAACCAAGCTTGTTCCTCCATCCATTAAAGCCTCAAGTATGTTGATAACTTGCAAGAGTAAAGGGGCATGGAGTGAGTTAAGCACATTTCCATGGATATTTCAATTTCTACTTGTCCCTCAATTCAATTTGGTTGTTCATACTATATTTCATAGTTGTGATGACCTATAAACTATCCAATGTTTTGAAACTACCATCAATAAGGATCAAAACTTGTAATGTTGTAGGTATGCCTATAGGTGTCATTTTGAAGTTGACCCAAGTGATTTTTCTTGTATGGATGATTGTTTTGGCACCTTTTTGTTTGTTTGATCTTGGTTGGTAATGTCTCATCAGTTAGGAGGACTATTATGTCATGTTGCATGGTGCTAACTCAGGTTGCATGTTAATGTTGAATTCGTATTGTAATTATACAATTCCTTTATAGTACTCATACAAGCCTAGGATATACACATTTTGGACAAGAGAGTAGGGAATATAAATTTGCATGTTGCAAACTATTGAGAAAGTATTTTATGAACCTTCTAATGCTATGGATGATTGCTCATTAGTGCTCTGTTTTAGTGTGCCATATCATTAGTGCTCTGTTTTAGGATCTTGTTCATGAAGATAAGATCTTGTTCATTATTTCGCATAGTGTGCCATATCTCATGCAAGATTTTTAGCAAAGCATGTCCATGGTAGAGGAGAAACTTAGGACCCTCCTATCCTAGTAATAAATTTCAAAGATAGTGCCAATGCCAACCCTGGTTATAGAGTCTATTGACTAGGTTAGGAATTCATACTTGGTTGAAACAAACTTAGACTCAAGATCCCATCAAAAGTTCAATGTCTACTCATTTTATCCACTATGAGAAGGTAACCATTAGTAGAAAACTCCCATAATGGAATTCTTGGTTCTAGTCCTATGCCTCTAGAACACTCTATAGGACCTTATTCATGAGATACCTCACCAGATTTAGTTTTACCTTGGTTGTGAAGATGTCAAGCTTTGAATCACCTACTTTTAGCAATCGCATATCCTATAGGTCTACAACACCCTTGTGGATAACATCTTCCCTGCCTTACTAACTGATAAATTGTTAATAGATTCCATGTCATATAGCCTCAGGTAGCAGTGCAAATTGCATGCTTCTTATAGCTATGTGATTTTAGTGAACCATTTTGGATTTTTAGTGTTTTTTTACTATGGGAGTGGATGGAAATGACTAGTAATAGTGGAAAAGGTATGAAATGGATGGATTTTTTATATGAAGTGAATGGATTTGAGAGATGGAGTGATACACATGTTGGATGAAGGTTGAATGTCTACTAAAGTTTATGCATGGGAGGATAGGTATGATGGTTTAAATGTTCTGATGAAGTGTTGAATTTATAAGTGGAGGTTTGAAATATTTGAATATCATACCTTGATATATTCCATTGACTTGGAACATTGGTATGACCTATAAACTATCCAATGTTTTGAAACTACCATCAATAAGGATCAAAACTTTTAATGTTGTAAGTATGCCTATAGGTGTCATTTTGAAGCTGACCCAAGTGATTTTTCTTGTATGGATGACTGTTTTGGAACCTTTTTGTTTTTTTTTATCTTGGTTGGTAATGTCTCATTAGTTAGGAGGAATAGTAAGTCATGTTGCAAGGTTCTAAATCAGGTTGCATGTTAATGATGAATTCGTATTGTAATTGTACAATTCCTTTATAATACTCGTAGAAGCCTAGGCTATACTCATTTTGGACAAGAGAGTAGGGCATATAAATTTTCATGTTGCAGACTATTGAGAAAGTATTTTATGACCCTTATATTGATTTGGATGATTGCTCATTAGTGCTTTGTTTTAGTGTGCCATATAATTAATGCTCTATTTTAGGATCTTGTCATATCCCCGACCGACCTTTCTTCTTTGTGACATATTTTAGGAATGGATATATTTGTTCTTATATGACTGTCTCATCCTATAGTACTTGGAATCTAGTAGTGAATGCATCATTGGCATCATGCCCATCCTAGGACTATCTGGTAACAACATGAATACTATTTTCACTCAGAGGGATTTCTAGCCAAATCCCACCTACTTGAGTCCACGACAATAGTAGCCACACACACTTTCTTATCATTGGATAAGTCCCGAAGCATGGGACATGCAGGAGAATGGTGATCCTAGATTTAAACAATGTCTTGAATAATGATAAGAGTATGGTCTGGTCCCTCCTTATTTTTGAGTATTTTTCTAGGGAAAATTTAAGGAACAAGGTGAAGCCATGGATATCATAATCCATCAGTTGCACCTGCTCCACATATCATTTCAAATGCTCATCCTTGCTAACTTGCACCCATAGGTTGAGTACCTCCTCTAGGTAAACTAATTATTGTACCTATAGAATGGGGGTCTTCTCCTTCCTCAACTTTTAGATTCATGGCCCATCATGCCCTTGACTTAATTGGTATTGTACATAGTGGCAATTTTCTCATGGTGGCTTTGTGTAATACCATCATCCACAAATTATTCATCATGAATCTCCTTAGAATCCCATCCATCACCAATTTCTACAACTTCATAGTTATCAAGTGATAATTTGTCACATGTACCACTAGCTTCCTTTTCCAACACTAATCACAATCCTTAGGCGCTAAAATTGAATTGGGGAATTCAATGAGATATGAAAACAAGTTTGATATGAATTCCACATGAAAGGGACCGACATCAGGTAGTTCATGAACTTTCCCTGTGGTTTAACTATTATGTATCTGGGAATGATGATTAGGCCCACATTTTACTTCCTTGGCTTTACTACCACTTCAAAATCGAACTCTTTGAATTGAAATAACCTTTAGCAAATTTGACCCTCCATTTGAAATTTATTACTAGGCTAGGAGGGAACTATAACCAAGCTTGTTCCTCCCTCCATTAAAGACTCAAGTATGTTGATAAATTGCAAGAGTATGAGGGGCATGGAGTGAGTTAAACACAATTCCATGGACATTTCAATTTCCACTTGTCCCTCAATTCAATTTGGTTGTTCATACTATATTTCATAGTTGTGATGACCTATAAACTATCCAATGTTTTGAAACTACCATCAATAAGGATCAAAACTTGTAATGTTGTAGGTATGCCTATAGGTGTCATTTTGAAGTTGACCCAAATGATTTTTCTTGTATGGATGATTGTTTTGGCACCTTCTTGTTTGTTTGATCTTGGTTGGTAATGTCTCATTAGTTAGGAGGACTATTACATCATGTTGCATGGTGCTAACTCAAGCTGCATGTTAATGTTGAATTCATATTGTAATTGTGCAATTCCCTTATAGTACTCGTACAAGCCTAGGATATACTCATTTTGGAGAAGAGAGTAGGGAATATAAATTTGCATGTTGCAGACTATTGAGAAAGTATTTTATGACCCTTCTAATGCTTTCGATGATTTCTCATTAGTGTTATGTTTTAGTGTGCCATATCATTAGTGCTCTGTTTTAGGATCTTGTTCATGAAGATAAGATCTTGTTCATTATTTGGCATAGTGTGCCATATCTCATGCAAGATATTTAGCAAAGCATGTCCATGGTAGAGGAGCAACTTAGGACCCTCCTAGCCTAGTAATAAATTTCAAAGATAGTCCTAGTGCCAACCTTGGTTATAGAGTTTGTTGACTAGGTTAGGGATTCATACTTGGTTGAAACAAACTTAGACTCAAGATCCCATCAAAATTTCAATGTCTACTGGTTTTATCCACTATGAGAAGGTAACCATTAGTAGAAAATGCCCATAATGGAAGTCTTGGTTCTGGTCCTATGCCTCTAGAACACTCTATAGGACCTTATTCATGAGATACCTCACCAGATTTAGTTTTACCTTGGTTGCAAAGATGTCAAGCTTTGAATCACCTTCTTTTAGCAATATCATATCCTGTAGGTCTACAACACCCTTGTGGATAACATATTCCCTGCCTTACTGATAGATAAATTGTTAATATATTCCATGTCATATAGCCTGAGATAGCAATGAAAATGGCATGCTTCTTATATTTATGTGATTTTAGTGCACCATTTTGGATTTTTGGTGATTTTTTAGTATGGGAGTGGATGGTAATGACTTGTAATAGTGGAAAAGGTATGAAATGGATGGATTTTTTATATGAAGTGAATGGATTTGAGAGATTGAGTGATACACATGTTGGATGAAGGTTGCATGTCTACTAAAGTTTATGCATGGGAGGATAGGTATGATGGTTTAAATGTTGTGATGAAATGTTGAATTTATAAGTGGAGGTTTGAAATATTTGAATATCATACCTTGATATATTCCATTGACTTGGAACATTGGTATGACCTATAAACTATCCAATTTTTTGAAACTACCATCAATAAGGATCAAAACTTGTAATGTTGTAGGTATGCCTATAGGTGTCATTTTGAAGTTGAACCAAGTGATTTTTCTTGTATGGATGATTGTTTTGGCACCTTTTTGTTTGTTTGATCTTGGTTGGTAATGTCTCATTAGTTAGGAGGAATATTATGTCATGTTGCATGGTGCTAACTCAAGCTACATGTTAATGTTGAATTCGTATTGTAACTGTACAATTCCTTTATAGTACTCATACAAGCCTAGGATATACTCATTTTGGACAAGAGAGTAGGGAATATAAATTTGCATGTTGCAGACTATTGAGAAAGTATTTTATGACCCTTCTAATGCTTTGGATGATTTCTCATTAGTGCTATGTTTTAGTGTGCATATCATTAGTGCTTTGTTTTGGGATCTTGTCATATCCACGACCGACCTTTCTTCTTTGTGCCATATTTTAGGAATGGATCTATTTGTTCTTCTATGACTGTCTCATCGTATAGTACTTGGAATCTAGTAGTGAATGCATCATTAGCATCCTACCCATCCTAGGACTATCTAGTAACAACATGAATATTATTTTCACTGAGAGGGATTTCTAGCTAAATCCCACCTACTTGAGTCCATGACAATAGTAGCCACACACACTTTCTTATCATTGGAGAAGTCCCCAAGCATGGGACATGCATGATAATGGTGATCCTAGATTTAAACAATGGCTTGAATAATGATAAGAGCATGGTCTGGTCCCTTCTTAGTTTTGAGTATTTTTCTACGGAAAATTCAAGGAACAAGGCGAGGTCATGGATATCATAATCGATCAGTTGCACCTACTCCACATATAATTTCAAATGCTCATCCTTGCTACCATGCACCCATAGGTTGAGTACCTCCTCTAGGTAAACTAATTATTGTACCTATAGAATGGGGGTATTCTCCTTAACTTTTAGATTCATGGTCCATCATGCTCTTGACTTAATTGGTATTGTACATGGTGTAATTTTTCTCATGGTGGCTTTGTGTAATACCATCATTCACAAATAATCCATCATGAATCTCCTTAGAATCCCATCCATCACCAATTTATACAACTTCCCTGTTATCAAGTGATAATTCATCACATGTACCACTAGCTTCCTTTTCCAACACTAATCACAATCCTTAGGTGCTAAAATTGAATTGGGGAATTCAATGAGCTATGCAAACAAGTTTTATATGAATTCCACATGAAAGAGACCGACATCGGGTAGTTCATGAACTATCCCTGTGGTTTAACTTTTATGTATCTGGGAATGATGATTGGGCCCACATTTTACTTCCTTGTCTTTACTACCACTTCAAAATCGAAGTCTTTGAATTGAAATAACCTTTAGCAGATTTTACCCTCCATTTGAAAGTTATTACTAGGCTAGGAGGGCACTATAACCAAGCTTGTTCCTCCCTCCATTAAAGCCTCAAGTATGTTGATAAATTACAAGAGTATAAGGGGCATGGAGTGAGTTAAACACATTTCCATGAACATTTCAATTTCCACGTGTCCCTCAATTCAATTTGGTCGTTCATACTATATTTCATAGTTGTGATAATCATGGGAGATATTGCAAAAGAATCCCCCTCACCCCTCCCCATTTTGGATCATTTGACCCTAATTCAAAATAGTACCCATGTTTCCCATGGCATCTACTTCATAGTTTAGATGGTGAAGGACATGGTAAAAGGTTATTTATTAAAAATGGACAAATATTCATTTTTCTCTTTCTACTAGTATGTACAATCTTGAGGATATCACTTTTGAGAGCTTCCTCATTTGTCAGATAATTATAATGGAATTTCCAATGACCACAATATTTTTCACCTATCTTGCATGAAACAACATGAGACAAATAAAATGCATATATTAATCAATGGTTCAATTTTTACAAATCCAAATGGGGTGCACTATTCATCATACCATAGAGAATCAGATATGTGATTTGCAGTTTGGTCGAGCCTCAGCACCGAGCGGGGTCCTCCTCTCTTGGAAGGTTGACAGAATATGATGCCTGGGCCGAACCTGGGAGTAACCTAGCCCCCTTTTTTCCGTTTCTTCAAGGCCCAAAGGGGAAATAAGTAGTAGAATGAAGAACGTCGAATATATGAAAGGTAAAACCATAAACCTATGTTTCGTCAAGGCCCAAAGGAGAAATTCAAATAAGCATGAAGATGTAAACTAGGGAATGCATATATGGGAATATCCCATATAATTTATACCAGGTGGGAGGGACAAAATGCTCTGATAAATTTCCTTGTTCTTTGGAAATTGCACAAAGGGAAGATTGTAGCTACCCAGTGCCCATACCACAAAATTGGGGCGAATTAAACCATAAACCCCGATTTTACCAAATGCCAGGGTGAAGATGCTATCAGAAATTTTCATACTTCTAGAAATTTGGCTAATGGAAGCTTGTCCCTCCAAATTTCAGGGGCGAAATATATATTTTTTATCCTCTATCCCTCCTAAAAATATGGGCTAACCCTATACACGATTTTTCCCCTAAAATAAATTACGGGCTAATGATATAAGTTAAAAAAAATCACTCCAATACAAAAAATTCACCCAATAAAAAATTGGAAGCCCCTTAATTTCGCCCATGAGCGAAATTTTGCCCCTAAAATCATCTATGATTATATTCAACAGTCAATTATTAGTTCTTCTAATAGTATAGATGAAGGGGACGATAATGTTCAGGAAGAGGAAGAAGATTCATTATTAGTTGTATCTTCTTCCAATTCTGTTATACAATAGGACGACTTTCAACATTCTCTTAAAACTGAAAATGATGATGAGAAGGCAATAAATGTTGATGTTAAATCCTTATTTAGTTTGGTTTTCCAGCATAAGGTTTTTCATCTTTGTGTTCATGATGCAACTAATGATAGTCATGACAGTAATCAATTTGTTGCTCAAATTTTTCATGAAGATTTATCACCTGTTTATGATTTTTTTGAAGTTGAACAAACTCCATTTACTGGTTATGAAGGGGAGATGCCAAATCAACATTAAAAATCTTCTTCTATAGTAGATGTGGATCTGCATTCCCCAGAAATCGTTGAGAAACAAGAAATATATAAGTCTGGAAATGAAATTATGGAGCAAGAACAAGAAAAAAACAGCAATGTAGAAGAGATACTCTTGCTTTTCAAACAACTAGATGAGTAGTATCAAGAGTGTTTTTTTTCCCTTAATGGTTATGAATCACATGACTTTCATGAGTTGTTACAACAAGGACATGAGAAGCCCAGTCTTGTTCATATAGTAGATTTCAAATAGAAGTGACTTAGTCTTATAGATCAATCAGAGTCTCCTCATGTTCCTGATGGTCCCATATCTAATTGGATGGATTTAGTTTCAACAGGGGTCTCTAATATTGTAGTTGTTGGTATGATGCACACAGTGTGTGGCAGTAAGTATAACTACCGTTATAATTTTGGTTGTGTACGTTCTTGTCTTTTCATGTTTTCAACAATGTACATGAAGACATGCCAAGAACCTCGTTTCTTGATTGGTTATTTTGGAAATTTCTTTATACTTGAGTATTCAATTTCAGTTCGTTAGAGTAGGGGTGTGTTGAATAATCTCTTCGTTTGAGCATTTATTTTTTAGTTTTTTTATACAATAGATCAACAATAAGAATCCACAGCCCAACAAAGGAACTGGGGTGTAGCTATAGATTAGTTAATTTGTGTGTGAATAAATACTCCATAGCCCAACAAAGGCACTAGGGTGTGTTAGTGTTGCTAGTTTGAACCTCTTTTTGTGACAAAAAAACTTGACGTCAAGCCAAATCATCAAAGGAAAAGTCACGAGGACCATGCTTTCACTAATAAAAGACTTGGTTGGTTCCAGCAAACCAGGAGGTTTGAAGAATATGGAAAATTCATCAGAGAAGGAGGGGAAAAAACATGTTGTACAAGCCATAACAAGAAAACCTTGTCCCAAAATCATTATTAAGTTGAGGTCAAATGCGAAGATCGGGTTGAACCCTGTTTTAAAGGATTTGGTTATCAATGTAGATGAAAATGAATCGAAGGATGATTGATCCAGGTGGATATTGGTGGCCACCCACCTTTTCCGACTGGCTCAAAATAGTTTTCTGGCAATTTTGGCAATTTACTATTTTTAGCAGGTTTAACTTCCGGGGCCATTTTGAGGGCCTAAATGAAG
>ML778223.1:1022120-1032573 GCA_009831015.1 Picea engelmannii
CGCCTTAGCTAGTTTATTTACATTCTGTCTGTAAGCATTTTTCAGTCATTTGTTATCAATGAAATAAAGTCTTATTTCCGCTGCATCTCTGCGTTTATGTGTATTTCTGTATTTCATTGTGTTCCTACATAAATCCGGATCAATGATGATAGTGCACAGGTCAGTAGAAGAATATATACATGGCTGATAGACATAAACAAAGGTAAGTTACAACAAGTGGGAGTGAGGTTTTGATAGGTAAGGCACCCGATCTACTATTCTTAGCACCTCACACGGAAGTGTTATCCCCGGTTGGAGCCAATGTTGTAACCTAGGTCTACAACCCTTCCCTTTCCCTCATTTACCCTATACATCCATAAAGTCTGATTTTCGTTTTGTTTTTTCTAAGCTTATTCTCCATGATTTAATCACTCAACTTCAATGGCCCCTACCCGTCTTTACTTATTTTGCACCATATTTTCCTTTCTTGAAAGGTGATTACATGTTCTGGTTTGAATTTTAAAATACGTGTCATCATGTTTATCACTAATTGAGAATGAAGTAGGCCGACAAAGTCCTTTGTATGTGCAAGAAACATCCAAAAAGAAAGATGCAACAATCCATTTCAGGCTTAGATTGTAAGCAAACAGATAGGTTAAATTTTCAATGGTGGAGATCCAACAGTCAATTCAGATCAATGACTCTCATGCATTAGGAGTTTCAAAATCATGTGAGGTTTAACAACAAATCAATAGGAACGTCACTCCGTGAATTCGATGTTCGGGCATTCGAACTTGTCATTGCTTCAAACCTCTGAAATGTCGAAGCCCCAAATTGCCAAAGTGGGTCTAAAATGCCACGTCACTCTGGGAGGTCAGTTATCTAGGAGATATTCATACTCTTCATTCAAGAAGTCTCAAAGCGTCAGAGCCCCAAATTGCCGAAGTGGGTCCTCACTGCCACGTCACTTAGCGAGCTTAGTTATTCGGGAGGTTTTGATCCAGAGCAAACACAGTTCCCCGGAGCTCTGAATGCTAAAAATCCTGAGATGCGTGGCATTTATCTGTTGAGACGTGTGGAATTAGTCTATTGAGATGCATGGAATTCATCTATTGAGACACATGGTATTCATATGTTATGACACGTGGCACTCATTTCAGGAACCTTTTGGTGTGTCATCTACTCATTTTCAAGTGACACGCATCAATATCTTTTTGTGACATGTCAGCAATTGTGACATCATATGGCCACGTCAGATCCGGAAGATTGCCACTCCGAGGGATTTCAATTCAGGGAAAACATAGTTCTCCGAACCTACGAAGTGTTAAAGTCCTGAAGTGTTAGAGCCCCGAACTGCCATGTCACTCTATAGCATTGTCACTACGGGAGATTCTCAAACTCTGCATTCAAAATCTCCCAAACGCCGAAGAGCCAGAGTCCCAAACTCCCGAAATATTTAATGGTAAAAATATATTAATCTTGGGTTAATTAGCTTAGGATAAGAATGAATTCTGTGATATTATCACTCTGAGAGATTTTCATCCCGAGCAAACACAGTTCCCTAGATCTCTGGAGCTTCGAAGTGTCGAAGTGTCAAAACATCAAAATGATTAAAGTCTTAATCCCAGGTTAATTAGAAATAAGTGTTGGTTAATGAATCTAGTATTTCAGTCCTTCGAGAGATATGTATACTCTACACTCCAAATTCCCCAAATGTCGAATTTCCAAAGTGGTTTATCCTCAATTATTGCATATTTTGAGTTTTTAAATGGTGCCAAACCAGGAATGCCCAACGAGTCAAATGCATCATATTTATCATATGAAAAAAACTCGTTGATAGTCAACAGGTACAAAACTAAAGCTTCAGACTCAGACCCTATGTCACCACAACTAGGAATAGGAGAAACTACACACCCAGACTGCAGAGGGAATATCAAAGACTCCAGAAAAGTGCCAAAAGACTTGCTTTTTCCCCCGGGAGATAAATTGAAGAAAAATGCTGCCAAAACATCCAGTTATCTCCCAATGGCCTCCAAAAACGTGCATGGATGCCAATGCTCAATACAAAACTCAATTTTGTCACTCCTAGTTAGTACTGTCAAGGCTCAGTTCGATTCATCATATGCATCAGTTTGATTTATTGCTAGTAACAGTTTTTAGTTGTTTAAAAGTTCAAGACTGTTTAGATTAAGTTAATAAGTGGTCTTTTATGTGTGATAAGAACCACTCCTTTTTTATTAATTCAATCTCGTAGTATACCTTAATGTACTCCAACAGTGTTTTAGCTAAGTTAATAAGTTGTTTTACAACTGGTAGTGTAGAGTTAATCCTCATTCCTAAATGGACGAGAGCCTCTGCAACTCTGATAAATATGCAATTTTTGTATGTTTTGAAGGTCCAGTTTTTGGTAAGAATATAAATACATCAGACTGGTTGAACATGTTCTATGCATGGATTAAAACTCTCTACCTAGTGAATATACTCTTGATGACAATGTTTTTTTCCAAATCTACATGTGTTTTTATCTTATCTTGAATGCAGTTTTTGATTTATGCGAAGTTCATTTCATTTCCTTCATCTATTGTATAACTTGTCTTTACTAATATGCAACCTGTGAAACAACAAATCTTGTGGTGAATATTTGTTTTTATTGCAACCTGTGGGAGTAATTGTGTTTTTGATACACGTTTAATGTCTTAAAATGATATTTTAAGTATTAAACTTCTTGCAGCAGATTATTTATTGAGTGGTTTCCCTTTTTTTTTACCTCTATTATTTCACTTCTCTGTCATGTGTGTGCCACCATCCAAGGAGGACCTTCATCCATATAATTTTTCCAACCCCAAAATGCTCTTGTCTTGGTAAAACCAACCCTCTAACTGACCAAAAAAATATAAAAAAACAACCATTATAAACTTGAGGTGGCCTAGATCTTCCCTTCAACAGTCAGGTGTAGACTTTAGGACCAACATCGATGACCAAGATTGATTGTCAAATCGGGCCCTCCTTTCACTAACCTACCTCTCAAATTTCTTGATTTCCTAATCGTCCTCAAATTCTAATGCAGTCCCCATCAAATATTTATGTGGATAGGTCCTGATGTTGAGATTGGTCCCACTATTAAAATTGACACTCCTACCACCCATATCATGATTTGAACGTTTTTTTCCTTACTCTTAAAATTAGAAAATGGTTGAAGTCTCTATATAAGACAATTTAAAATATGAAATACTAAAAAGGATTAGTTATATCGAATAATTGAACTTACCAATCCATTCATACAACTGATTATTGTAAGGAAAATTTCAAACATGGGAAAGAATTTTCATGATCTGGATTTATGATGGAACGAAATGAAACATGGAAATAAGACAAAAACACAAATATATAATAATACTCAATTTCTATTAAAGAATGAAATATGCAGAGACTATAAAATAAAATACAAAGTGAAATGAACTCGCTAGAATGGTGGTAGCTTATATCTGAGAAGAGATATGACGACTACACGCATTCACCAGAAGATGATTACAATGAGGCTCCCAAGGCCTTTTTAACACAGATCATAAATGAGAAAACCCTAAACATCCAAAACCCTAACCTCAGAAGATAAAACACCAAAAGGTTTGTGGGCCCTGGTGGGGGTAGTTGATATGTCAACTTCCCTAGGGAATAACGTTTGCATATAATCTATGTATGGGGCACTAGATACCTCATCGAAAAGGTCTAGCCAAGGAGTATATATTTTGAATGGTTCAATACATGCCAACATACATATATAAGGTGATGCCACATAAAAAAAAAAACGTCGTTTAGGGCCTCAAAATGTCCCTGGAAGTTTGTGACCCGAAAATTTGTAGAAAACCCGCCAAAATGGAAATTGTATGTTGAGCTAGTGGAATAGGTGGGCAGCCACCGATGTCCACCGATATCATTTCAATTTCAAAATGTAATCAATGTATTATAAGTATAATTTCTCATACTTGTATTTGTGGTGGGTCAATTCATTTTGTCATAAATCTATGCATCAATGTGAAAATATTTTTTTGTATAAATATGCATTTAATTATACGTACTAAGACAAGTGGTTTACCTCTTAAATTACATATCATCAATATTACTACTCTTTGCATTTGTGAATGGAGAAGATGTAGAATTATTTTGGAGAAATTCAATGGTTGTAGAAAGTAAAGTCTACCTAAGTAGAAAAAAGATGCATTGTATGATATCATATCTTATTTCTTTGTTGTTAATGTTTTAAATGGAGAGGTTACATTGTCTTTTATGGATGAAGAACTAAAGACATTGGCAGACACTCATTGTGGAATGTACTTTGTTTCTTAACCTAATGTGAAAATGTGTAATCATAATGAATGCTCAATAGCGTAAACAAATTATGGTTTGATAGATGACTCAATGTCTAGTGATTCAAAGGATGGAAATGCTTTAGAGGATGATATATCTTCAAGGGATCATTCTACATCAAAGTGTGAATATGATGGGGAGCAAGATGATTATATGAATGTTAGTCCAAAAGAAGGGAAGGAATTCCTTGCAGACCATGTCATACTAAAACATGTATGTTCAAATAAATAGGAACACATAGCCTTGGGTTTTATCTCAAATATGCTTGACAACCACATTATCCAAGGAGAGATGTTGGGATCAAATATTTTTTGTGTAATGGTGGAAAGAATTTTATCACCTTGAAATAGATGCTACCTCTTAGTGAAACCTTACAAGAATATATTAACCAATAGATAAAATGTTAGACTAAAGAATATGCTTGTTGTTACTAGGTCAAGGGCTTCACTAATAAAAAAAAAGTCATCCTCTTCACATATTAAAGATGACAACTTCAAGTTTAAAGGTGTATTGGTGAAGCTAAATAATCTATGCTCATCTAAGAATAAGTATGTTGATGAGAGAAGTATTATAAATTTGCTTGAAGGAGAAGTGGTACAGTTAGGTAGGTTAGATGGACTTCATTTTGGTATTCGTATCTATAAATTCTTCACACAAACTTGCACCCACTTTATTCTATTAGAGGGTTCTTTGATAAGGTCAACTATTCACCGATTGGTGTCCCTCAATGGTGCTTGATTAGATGTCAAGTTGAAGGAAATTTCATCAAAGGTAGAGGTAAATATGTGGAGAGAATTAGAAGATCCACTTCCACAATTGGAATATCTCATTGGTATGAATTTCGCTTATGTCCAATTAGTGGCAAGGAAACCATGTAATTACCACAAACACCCAAGGCCAAATTCATCCCATGGGTGTGTAAGGAAAATAGGTTCCAATGAATATGAAGATGAATATTGCTTCACCAAATGATTAAGAAATGAAAGATGTTGTAAACATGATTTTTTTTTCTAAAATACCCAATGGCCCATTAACTAATGGGTGGCACTTTATTAAATCCAAGGGTGAGAATGAAAGAAGGTAATTTGTGCTCAATGCATTGGAATCAAATGCAATTATAAACACATGTGGCAACACAAAGAAAATGATCTTGCTTGACATGAAATTTGATGCAATTGATGTTTTTCAAAATGCATGGTATAAAGATTTTTGTATACCAATAGCCACCTTATTTAGTTAAAAAGAGGAAATTTCTAAATGGTGCGCAAGAGAAGTAAATTGAAATTGCGGGTTAGAAAAAACAAGGTCTAATACTTTAGCTATAATAGCTAGACTTTGAAAGGAAGTCAATGAAAATATAGATAGAGATCCACACCATACTCATTTAGTGCATCAATATGGCACGATGATGCCTCTTATATTATTTCCTACAAATAATACATAGAAAATAATTCTTCAAAAGTGTTATGAGGAGCTTGCCAAACTTAAACTTCCTTTAGTGTCATAGTCCAAGTTAAGCAATATATGGAGAAGGAATTTTATAGATGTTGCAATTACAAATAACACTTTCTTTGCAAAGTTTGATGAGTGTTGTGAAATTTTCCATAAACTTAGAGGCACCATTAACCCAACAGTGATAAAATATTGGCACCAAGTCCAAAAATTTCACAAGGAGTACATTACAAGTTGTTGCTCATCCTACTATGCCCATAGATTGGAATCATAGAAAAACTTTAGAAATACTTAAGCATTTTGCATGACAAGATGGACAAGATGAATGCTTCCATACCAAGGATTTTAATGAAGGCAAAGTTAGGTAGTGCTACCTATAAAATCCCAGGTCATCTAGGTCATCTAACAAGAATGATTACACATGGGCATTAAACTGGGGGTTTTGGTCACTTTGGCCTCCATTTTCTAGATGTAAGTTCAAACTTCACTATATCCTCATCTTTATTCTTAAGCACGTTAGAGAACCCAATGGTTGATGAATTTGGAAATTTTTTATACGATAAAGGATCTTCAATACATCCATTGGATGATGCACTTTTACAAAATGAATCCTATGAAAAGTCTCAAGAATGTAAGAGAATCCATGTGAGATTTATCAATTTCAAGAGATTCCTTGAACAAACTCACACTAGTTTTATTCTTGCAACTTGAAAATTATTGAGGCGATAACAAGAACCATTACCTCCTTTTTTTTGCATCCATGCTGATAGAAAAAAACACGTTTACAATATTATAGGTAATCTTCCTTCCAGTTGATCACACACATGAAGATATAGATGGAACATATGAGAGGCTATCAACTAAAAAGAAAATATATATTATCACTCCCTCGTATCATGGAAATCTATAGAATGGTTCAAGATGAAAGAAACTTTACTCCATACTTGATTTAGGAGGTTTATAATTTTAAGGACTTTGTGGGGAAACACTTAGTGGATGGAATTCAAAAGATTGTGAGTATCAAATCCCCTCAATACTTCAAATTCAGTATGGTTGGTGGAACCCCTGTTATGTTATATAAGAAAGCTATTAGGGATGAGAATTGGTCTCATTGCCCAAATATACGGAAAAAAAAAAGTGGTTAATGGCATGCCAAACTTGTCTAAGTTGGAACCTACATTATCACCATTTAAAACACTAAAAGAAATGGAATAATTGAATAAAGGAACAAATCCATCCATTACTCATTTTAATGCAGTAAAGAAAGATGGAGGTAAGGAATATCGAATTCCAAAGATAACATCTTCAGAATTTTTTTTAAAAGATTTAGATGTGCCCTTAGTTAATCAGGCAAGGATAAATGTTCTTTATGGAATAAAACAAGAAAATAATCAGACACCAGTAATGATACTCAACCATGACCTTATCTCATGGATGATTACCTAAGTTAAAGGGTCTCTACTATTCATGAAATATATGTGGGTCCTTCTTGTAACAATCCTATGGAAGAATTTGATCCAAGAAAATATGTGAAGAAAGATGATGTATGCTCATTGTATGACCAAGTTATAGTAAGCCAACATGGTTAGGAAAAGAATTAGGTGATGTCTACAAATATATAGATGATATTGAGAGATACTAGGTTCTAGTTCAATGATGGAAACCCAATGGAGGATATGCGGGTTGGGATAAAAAAGATAAAGAGTTGACAAATGGAAGAAACAAATATGACATCATTGATGTGGATAACATCGTATGGGCATGGCAACTATGGGTAAATTCAAAGAACATGCAAAGGAAGATAACGTAAAAATAAATTAAAAGGAACGGATGGAAACTAAGATATATCAACAACAAGTGGAAAATATATGTGATGGTGAAAGAGACTTTCTTGCTAGTGTTTGAAGAAATATAATGTGATTTTCACTCTTGACTCGAGATGTGGGTTTTAAGAGAACTTATTAATATTATATGATGAACATGCCTTGGAATATTATTCTACTAGGGAAAAAAAATTAATATGGTATACATATCAATGAAAAATAACATATTAAATGGATTCAATTAACTTGTTTGGGTTATTCCATTCTGTTATCACCTTGTTGAGCCCAAAAAAATTTCATGACAAATTACATTCAAAATCAAGCCTTGTCTTCATAGGTTTTGAAATACTTGAGGCTTTTTGTACTTAGCCAAAATCCCTTATCCTTTTTAACCCTTTCAATGTTTGAAATGTTTTCCTTCTTTTTCGTGTTTGAACCTTGATTCTTCCCTTATTACTCAATCGAGCTTAATTTCCAAATCAAACCCTCTTTTAACTTGGTTGAACTTTTCATTTTGGTCGATTTCCAGTTCGGGCCCAATTTCCAACGTGAGCCCTCAATTCACTTGTTCAAACTTTACCCTTGTCTCAATTTTCAGATTGGTCCTGATTTCCAAATAAGGCCCTTGCCAACCTATTCAAACTTCTCCTTGCCCCTCAGATTGAGCTTGATTTCCAAATTGATCCCTCACCAACATGTTCAAACTTTTCCCTTGTCCCAATTTATAAATTAGGCATGATCCCTTGATTGGACCCTCATTTTCCTTGCTTCATGAATGACTTCTAAGTTGGGGCCAATTGTCAAATCAAGGCCATTCTTGTCCCACGTTAGAGATAGGGGACAAAAATTTCTAAGAAAAATAAATTTTGTTAGTGTAACTTCAGAAAATGAAAATCACATTATTGAAAACCAATAATGACACTATTGGAAACTGATAATCACACTTTTGAAAACCAATAATCACACTTCTAGAAACCAATAATCACAATTTTGAAAACTAATAGTCACACTTTTGAAAACCAATAATCATACTTTTGGATACTAAGTTAAGTCTAGTTTCTCACTAGAGAGTCTAATTTCACTCCTTAATTTTAATGAAATGGAATGATATTCATTAAGAACTCAACATGTCATTTGTGGGAATTGAACCTTGGTGGGGAGGATAACAAATTCCTCACAACCACTCGAGCTAAACACAATTGACGTTTTTATATTTTATTTTATCTTTATAATGTTGATTTTACATTTTGAGCATTACACTACCATATACATCTTTCTTCTCACATTATAGAAAGCACCCCTCAATACAATAAAATAAAACACTATATATTGTGAAACATGGTAACATAAAGAAACGCTATGAAGCTAAGTGACTTTAATGAAATAGAACATTAAATGCATGAGATATAGAGTGAATGGGACCCATGAATGCATGGTGATGTGATGGAGTACATTAACATGTTATGAGACCATAACATAGTGGCTTAACTCATAGTAACATGATATGAGGATGACATGGCACAATGTTTATATATCGCAATTATGATACAACTATCATAGATTCATGTTAACCTCAAAGCATCTCTTAAGTATTGATAGGTATAAAAAAGAAATCGTTACAAAAATATATGAATGCTTTATAGATTTGGGGTTAAGATGGATTTATGTTCATTTATTATTAACAACATAGATCCAGTTTAACCCAGGATCTATCATGCATCGAGAGAGGTGAAATCTCTTGATGTGTAAACTTTTTTTGGATTGAAAAAACATGAAGAAGCATTTGCACCTCAAGGGATTTGATCTGTCTCTATACATGATAGATCTCTTGTATTAATTTATTATGGATATTTTATTAATGACTATGTTTCCTCCAAAACAAATTGGAAATTTACTACATCTGTTTTGAACAATCTAGGTTCAAAATGTCGTACCCATAGCTACATTCATAGTAAAACAAACCATCAATAGGTTTATCATTTATTAATTCGCATGGTTAAATTTTGTTTGAAAACCATATCCATCATATCATGAATT
Source organism: Picea engelmannii (assembly GCA_009831015.1). Taxonomy (NCBI): domain Eukaryota; kingdom Viridiplantae; phylum Streptophyta; class Pinopsida; order Pinales; family Pinaceae; genus Picea; species Picea engelmannii. The sequence continues at coordinate 1,031,777 of ML778223.1, forward strand.
CTATTTATTAGGATTTCATTATGATTCATTCTTGGCTCAAGATATCTTAACTAAAAACCCATTGGACAATGATGAGATTAACATTGAATTGAGGCTAAGAGTTCATGTTTAATAATTTTATTAATGGGCATATTTGTGTAGGGACAATGTTTGGCATTTTTGTACAAAGATTCCAACTCTCAGAATATATATTGATACTCTAGACCTAGTATCATCAAGTGGTTTACATTCTTTTTAACATTTGGGAAATATTCAACAATGATACATTTATATAAGTGAAATCAAAATAAGCTTTTATCGAGTTAAGATGGATCTATTTTTAACTTTAGGTTAAGGTTGAATTTGTATATTTTTTATTTACTTGATATTTTATTATTTTTTTTAAGTGTCATATGTCATCTCCATGTTGAGAACAAATGGAATTATACATCCCCTCATACTGGGTTGTAGAAAGCACCTCTAGGTGCAATTATTATTATTATTGTGAGTTTTTTTCATTTTTACATATTTTATGTTATGGACTTAAATTTTTCTTTCATTTTAATTTATTAGTGTTATGTTACATTATACATCTCATTCATTTTGAATTGTAAAGTGCACAACATTTATCTCAACAATGTAATGGTGGGGCAAGGTAATGAGGTGATAACATGGCATGTTAACTATAAACTCGTGAAGAAAAAATTGATAACATCATCCAATATTAGCAACAAATTGTTAATGTCACCATGGTGAGATGTGATCATGGAACTTAATCATTCTTTCTTTCTACACACCTTTTAGTAAAACAATTATAA
>ML778223.1:1032673-1046010 GCA_009831015.1 Picea engelmannii
TATTAGGAAATATGTAGAATGTGTGTTATAGAATTATTATGATCGTGATTTTATATTAAATTATTATTATTATAAATTAAAATGTTGTTGAAGTTTAATAGGAAATTTCCAGAAAGCGTGTTATAAAATTATTAGATTAGATTTTAATATTTATTTTTATAAAGAAAGTAATTCATTTCTTTAGTGTAAAGTTGAACAAAGTGTTTTTTTAGTTTTTTAAAATTTCGCTATCTTAGAATTTCTATATTAATGTGTATAATAATATTGTCATTTTAGGTCATGACCATTTTGTGTTAGCGAGTTTCAATTTTCATCTTTGTGGTAGGTGTTATTTTGGTTCATTATCATTAAGATTAAGATATTAATGTGTATAATAATATTGTTATTTTAAGTTATGACCATTTTGTGTTAGTGAGTTTCAATTTTCATCTTTGTGATAGGTGTTATTTTGGTTAATTATTATTTGGTTTAAGATATTATTGATTTTTAATAATTTTCATTAAATTTATAGGTATAATTTTATTTATAGAACACAAAAATTTCCATCATGTAATTTATGATATGTTTTTTAAAATGATCTTAGTTTTAAATATGCTTATTAATACGACTAAACACTAGTCTTATTAAACATAATTATAAGTTTATAATCTCATTTAACATAATTATAAAAGGTGCTTTTTTTTTTTAATATGTTTTGAGGGTTTTGATAAGAAAACGATTAAACACTAGTCTCATTAAACATAATTACAATTTTAGAGTCTCATTTAACATAATTATAAAAGGTGTTTTTTTAATATGTTTTGAGGGTTTTGATAAGAAAGATAGTAGGAATGTTTTCAGAAGAGAAGGCGGAGCTGAAGGGTTAGGGTTTTGCAGAGATCTTGTGCTGTGTGGTTCCATCTGTGGCCCCGTTGGGGCTCATGTCTCATACGGAGGGAGGGCCGACAGGCGTCTCCTACAGTCAAGCCACAATGAGCGGGAATGTTGCTGAGAGGTTGAAGCAGCCGACCTTTGAGCCACCGCCAGACCTGCACTCGAAATTACTGGAGGAGGGCACGTTCAAGGACTGAGAAATGGATATCGACCCAGAGAAAGGAGCGATCCCCCCCACCATGTCAACTCCATGGATTCTTGGTAAGTGTATTCCACAGGTGCCACAAGCCCCAAAATATGTGATTAACTCACCAAGCATAGAAGAGAAAAAGCAATACATGAGAGACTATGCCCTAGTGGGAAAGTTCCTAGGGCTCTGGCCCTCGGAGCGAGATCTGATTAAATGGATACAATATTGGTGGAAGCCAAAAGGTCACAATGAGTTACAACTGGGATCTAAGGGGGTTTTCACAACCATCTTCCACAACCTTGAGGATCGTAACCGCATCTTCGATGGGGGGCCCTATTTCTTCAACTCGGTGGGTCTCTTCTTGCGATTATGGACAGAGAAGTTCAACCCTGAAAAGGAGGACTTCGCTCATGCACCTGTATGGATCAGATTATACTCCCTCCCACAGGAATTTTGGCTAGAGGAGGTACTGGATGACATAGGTAATACCATCGACATTTATGTTAAGTCATCCGAAGCCACCAAGCAAAGGCGCTACACCTCTTATGCATGAATCTGCATGTACCTGAATATAACTAAGCCGCTCCCAGGATCCATCATACTGGAATATCATGACGAGGATTGGACCCAGACCATAGACTATGAACACATCCCATTCCGATGTCGGAAATGCCACGAGCACGGTCATCTTTTTAGAGAGTGCCCCCTCAACACTGTTCACAAAGAAGGGATTCCAGACAGTGGCAGGGACAAGGATGACTTCATTCAACCAACAGAGAAAAGATGACCAGGAGGAAGGAAGCAACCGACTCAAGTAAGTAAAGATCCCTCAAATAGCAATAGATTTACATCTTTACAAGACCAACCAGAAAGCCCCGCAAACCACATGCAACTCAATGAACCACCTCCGGCTAATGGATCTCATGTGGCCAAACAAGGGGAGGAAAAATACCCACTGAGTAAAGGATCAGATCTCATTCCCCCAAACGCGGCTCAGGAATCACAGGATCCTTTGGAGACAGAGGACGGAGACGCAAAAATGGAGTTAGAGGAGCCAGACCTAGCCGGAGTAGATTTGGAGCACCTAGAGCATGCCTATAGGCAGCATAAACTATACACCATACCTAGAGATCAACTACGAAAGGTGCATAAAGTCTTCCTTAACTCCTCTGCTGGATCCTTGGCAAGGGCTAGCCAAGGGATGGGAATACAGACCAGTCAATCAAAAAACACAAGTAAAGCTCATAAAGACGAAAAGAAAAGGGGGAGGAAATCCACCAACAAGCTTATTCAAGAAATAGGCCACTTCATGGTAAACTCAGGGCAAATCCACCTGATCTCGGACAAATTCCCTCCTCTCCCCACCCCCTCGTCATCACGAAGATCATCTCATGGAATATTAGAGGCCTCAATGGGCGTAGCAAGCAAAAATTGCTACGAGATCTGATCTTAGCGGAAAAATCTGATATAATTCTTCTGCAGGAAACAAAATGCACCTCAGAAGATGTCGATAAACTACTCCCCTACTATTGGAAGCAAGGGGAAGCAATCTCAGTAGGGGCCACAGGAACAACAGGCGGAATGGCCATCCTCTGGAACACAAACTCAGTAATGATAAAAAACTTCATCGCCACAAGATGGTCCGTCACAACAGGCTATAGACTCATTGGGTCAAATAAGCCAGGACACTTGACTAATGTATATGGCCCGACCAACATAAGGGAGAAGCCAACCTTTCTCAGGAATTTGAACTACTTATCCGCTCTAAATCAACACAAGAGATGGATTATTGGAGGAGATTTCAATATCATCTGTAGCTTGGAGGAGAAGAAAGGGGGATCAAGACGACTGGATCGAGAAACCAATGACTTCAACAGCCTCATAGATAGCCTTCACCTTATTGACTTGGAAACCATCAATGAAACTCATACCTGGAAAAATAGAAGAACTGGCACACACCAAATTGCTTGCAAACTCGACCGGTTCCTCATCTCGGATTCTCTCATGTTGGAAGGCACAGCTATGGAGGCTACCATCCTGAATCTCTCGGGTTCAAACCATTGGCCTATTCAGCTCTGGTTGGATATCCCAACCACATCGGGGAAAAAACCGTTCCGATTCGAATAGTTCTGGCTCGACCACCCCGATTTCAAGGAAAACATACAGAACTGGTGGAGGGAGGCAGAGGTCCCTCAAGGCTAAAAAATGTACAGATTCCAACAGAAGTTAAAGAACCTTAAACAACTTCTCAAGCCTTGGAATAAGAATACCTTCGGCAACATCTTTGACTCCCAAAGGCAGTTATCAGAACGCATGAGCGAAATTCAAATTCAGATCAGAACACAGGGGCTAACAAATGAACTAAAAGCCCAGGAAGAAACAATAAATCAACAGCTGGCGGCTAGGAAAAGACAAGAAGAGATTCTCTGGAAACAGAAGTCACGCATCCGATGGCTCAAGGAGGGGGAACACAATACCAAATTCTTCCATAGGACGGTCATCCACAGGTGGCACACCAACAAGATCACTAGCCTTATCTCTGCAACTGGGGAGACCCTTCATTCCCACGAAGACATTGAAGAAGCTATGATCGGATACTATCAAGATATCCTAACAGAACCTATCCTGGATAGACATGAGGCCATTGCTAAGATCACTCAACATGTTCCCTCCCTCGTTACTCAGGAGAAAAACTCAGCTCTACTTCGGCCTATTTCAATTGAGGAGGTGGATCAGGCGCTCTAGGACACACCCAAATGCAAGGCCCCAGGACCTGATGGCTTCACCAACGACTTCTTCCATCATTACTGGCCGATGATCAGGGTCGAGGTGTGGGAAATTCTAGAAGATTCCAGAGCCACGGGACAGGTCCTCCAAGCACTAAATGCAACCTTCCTCACCCTCATACCCAAAGAGGGGCAGGCACATCACCCACAACAGTTCAGACCTATAGCTCTTTGTAATGTAATTTATAAACTCCTGACAAAGGTAATTTCTAGAAGACTCAAACCTATCTTACCGACAATTATCTCCCCGGAACAATCAGGCTACGTTGAAGGCAGACAAATCATGGACAATGTCATCCTCACTCATGAAGTGATCCACTCTTTGCAAAAAACCAAAACTCCAGGTATGCTCCTCAAATTGGATCTCTCTAAAGCCTTTGACAAGATAAGATGGGAATACATGAGGGCCATGCTCCTCGCCTTTGGCTTTTTGATCAAAGTTGGGTCTCTTGGATTCTGAATCTAACCTCTTCGGATTTCTTCTCCATTCTTGTCAACGGAGTCCCCTCTCGACCTTTTTCTCCCTCAAGAGGAATCAGGCAGGGGGATCCTCTCTCCCCCTTCCTCTTTATCATCATGGCCGAGGGTTTGGGACGCTCCATCCGGGCAGTAGTTAAAAGAAACCTGGTGACTAGCTTACCCTTGCATGGCATCTCCCCTCCCATATCGCACAGTCAATTTGTGGACGACTCGCTTCTAATGGGCACCCCAACAGTCCGCGAAGCCAACGCTCTTCTTGCCATCCTCTAAACCTTCTCAGACACCTTGGGGCTAGACTGCAATAAGGAAAAATCCAATTTTTTTTTCTTCAATACACCGCCCCCGATTCAGGTCCACATCACTGAAATATTAGGTTTCAACAGAAGCTCCCTTCCGTCCAAATACCTTGGCATCCCCCTGATTGACAATGCCCTTCAGAACTCCTCGTGGGAACACCTTCTTTCCTCCTTTACCAAAAGGCTCTCCTCCTGGACCTTCCGAGTGTTAAATCTGCCCAACTGTCTTGTTCTTCTCTGAGCCGTCCTTCAAGCCCTTCCTATTTACTCCTTTTTAGCCCTGGCTGCACCTAGACCTGTTCTCACAACCATCAAAAATCTACAGAGAAACTTCTTCTGGCAAGGCATCAACTTAGGTAGGAAAATGGCACTGGTCAGGTGGGATAAATTATGTCAACCCAAGGACCAAGGTGGCCTAGCGCTACAGGACCCCCTCATTATGAACAAAGTTTTGAGTGCCAAAATCTGGTGGCAGTGGCTCAAGCATCCCCAGGACCTCTGGGCCAGATTCTGGAGGAAAAACTATACGCCAAACGTGGCGGAAAAGAACCTAATTCGATGGAATGGGGAAGGCCCCAGCTCCCTGATATGGACAACGGCCAGGAAAAACAAGCAACTGGTTACCCGAAGCGCCTTTTGGGAAATACAAAATGGGGAAACTACTCTCTTTTGGCAGGATTCCTTGCAACAATGGCCAGCTCTAGACAACAATGGTTGGGCAAGAGACATCTACCCACAAGCTACTTTAGTGGGCCTGACGAGAGTTGCTGACTACTAGCAGGACAATTCCCCTGAAGACACTTGGCACAGCTGGCACCTGGACAAGGAACGCATCAATCTGGGAGCGCATGTGGACCTGACACCCTGGCACAAGGAAATGGCCAAACGGAAAATCCCCAAAATAGAAGCAGAATATATTCTTCGCTGGGGACACTTGCCAAAGGGCACCTACAACACGCAGGAGGCGTATCAGATCATGACTCAGGTAGACCCTCCACCCACTAAGGATGTTTGGCGCAAAATCTGGAGCCTTAAACAGTGGCCAAAGATCACCCTCTTTCTATGGCTAGTCTCCCACTCTAGCATACTTACTTGGGACAACCTATCGAAAAGAGGTTTTGTTGGGCCTTCCATCTGCATGCTCTGTGAAGGGGTAGCAGAAACCATGAATCATCTCCTCAATTCTTGTCCTTACACCACCCAACTCTGGGATCAAGCAACACTCATCATGCGCAAGTCGGATCGACAAAGGGAGAGTGTAATTGATACGATCACCGACTGGAGAGACCAGGCTTTCCATTCCCCCCTCCTAAATTGCATTTTGCAACTACTTCCAGGCTCCATCCTCTGGAAAACTTGGAAAGAAAGGAACAGGAGGATCTTTCGAAACCTCTCTCTCTCCTGGCAACAGTGCTGGCATCAATGTCACCGCAACATCTTGGAGACTATCAATCTTCAACAGTGGACCAGAGATAACACGCACAACACTCCTTCCAAACTTTTAATCCTACAGCAGTGGCAGCCTCTTCCTTCTTTCCCTCCTTTGACTCTCTCTTCNACAGGCTATGGGGTAGTCTTCTGCAACTACCTAGGGCACATCATTCTAATCAATGCAGGCAACCTTGGGCATTCCAAAAATAGCGCCGCAGAACTCTGGGGACTCATCTGCTGGTTGCAACTAGCCACTGACCACAATTTTAACAAATTAGTAGTTGAGGGGGATTCACAAATCATCATCAATTTGCTACGCATAATTCTAAATGGAGCAAACCTGGACAAAATATCGCCTAGTTGGAGACTCTCACATGGCTTGCAGATGGTCACCACCCTAATGAAATCAACTTAGGCAGTCATCCTAGCCCATGTTAGAAGAAAGGCGAATCAAATCGCAGACGAGCTAGCCAATATGGGCACTACTTGGACTGGTCTTGAGCTCCTCTGCAATTCAGCTTTGGAACTTTATCACCCCATTCTCCAGCAGTGTATCCGCAAAGCTAGATTAGTGGACACACCCCCGGATGGGGTGTTATTGCGTCCCACGCGACACGATAAGGAGGCGAGGCATGGCCAACAAAGCACAGAGCCACGTGAACGGCTCGTGCCTTCGCTCGCCACCCTACACAGGCATTAAATAGCCATTAAACATGGCGTGGGGAGCACTTAAACACTTCCCTCCTCCCCTCTATGCTCATTCCATGGATGCATTCTACCTGCTTCTCTCCTGTCTCTGTGTGGGCCTCAATTGACATCCCTCTTGGCAGCCTCCGTTTGAAATTTCTGAGACTTGTGGGTTCAGTATAGCTTTGGTCTAGCTGCAGGCTTCCTATCGACCCCCCTTGCACCTGACGCCCTTTAGCCAATTTACAACGCAAATCATGCCTCGACCTCGAGGGCGCCCGCGCAGAGGCTCCCCATGGAAACCTCGTCGACCCTCTGTTTCGCCTCCATCCTCGCCTACCTCCCGTTCCTCTCCCTCCATTCAGTCGGACTCAACTCCTTCTTCTCCCGCTTTGGCAGCTACACAATTTGATAGCCTGACTATCGTTCCCAGGCTGCCGACCTCCAACTCGAGCCACCTCCCGGAACTGCCCTTTTTAGAAACTCCACTCGCACCAATTCCTATCTCTGCTGGGCTGATTATGGGGGGACCACCTCCAGGTAAGCCTTGGAGCACCGAGAACCAAACCCCGAACCCTTTCTCTGATATGCAGCTTCGGGAAAGCATGGAAATTCTATTTGGCCTGGTCTTCGAACTCCGCCAGGGGGTGGAGGATCTCCAATTCCGCTTGCTCGCAGTGGACGGAAAGATATCAATCTTGCTCCATATCCTTACTTCTCTGCAAGAATCCATCCCCTCAGACCTCGTCGATGAGGCTACGACAATGGAACCCAAGGGCGTAGCTAATGATGGAAAGACCCCGGAGCAGAATTTAGCAAGAGATGAGCAGCATGGAGTCAAGCCTGCGGAGGAAGCGAAGGGGATGGACATAGGACCTGACGTGAAGCAGGACACCCAGCCAACTGTCGGAGGGACCGAAGGAGGCGTGGACGCGGTGAAGCGGTGGGATGACCAGGTGACATATGTCGAGGAGGAGCTATGGTCAGAGGCTGTCCACGGTACCTGTCCAGGCTACCTGCCAAATGTCTGAGGTCTTTAGCACTTTTCCAGTCTCTTTGGTGTCTTTACTTTTAGTTGATGTCCAGTTAGTTCTGAACAGGTCACTTGCTCTATTACACTTTTTATGTTTGACTTCCAGGCTGGCTGGACTGGTTTCCCCTCTGTTGGGGTAGTCCAGTAACTACAACTAAGTATATTCTCTGTACTCTGTATCTCTTTTTGGTCCAGGAAGGCCCTTTATATATAATACCACTAACTTACAAAAAAAAAAAAAAGACAGTAGGAAAAATCAAAGAAAAAAGATTGGAGAGGTAAACAACTTTGAATTATGTTAAACAAACAAATCACATTTTTTTTTTAAAGTGAAAGCCAATTTTAAAAACTAAAAAAGAATGATTCATGGCACCAAACATATATAGTTGCATAGCTCTTATAATGCAATTTTGACACATTTTGAAGCACATAAAGGAAACCATTGTTGAAAACTTATAATTGTTTTACTAAAAGGTGTGTAGAAAGAAAGAATGATTAAGTTCCATGATCACATCTCACCATGGTGACATTAACAATTTGTTGCTAATATTGGATGATGTTATCAATTTTTTCTTCACGAGTTTATAGTTAACATGCCATGTTATCACCTCATTACCTTGCCCCACCATTACATTGTTGAGATAAATGTTGTGCACTTTACAATTCAAAATGAATGAGATGTATAATGTAACATAACACTAATAAATTAAAATGAAAGAAAAATTTAAGTCCATAACATAAAATATGTAAAAATGAAAAAAACTCACAATAATAATAATAATTGCACCTAGAGGTGCTTTCTACAACCCAGTATGAGGGGATGTATAATTCCATTTGTTCTCAACATGGAGATGACATATGACACTTAAAAAAAATAATAAAATATCAAGTAAATAAAAAATATACAAATTCAACCTTAACCTAAAGTTAAAAATAGATCCATCTTAACTCGATAAAAGCTTATTTTGATTTCACTTATATAAATGTATCATTGTTGAATATTTCCCAAATGTTAAAAAGAATGTAAACCACTTGATGATACTAGGTCTAGAGTATCAATATATATTCTGAGAGTTGGAATCTTTGTACAAAAATGCCAAACATTGTCCCTACACAAATATGCCCATTAATAAAATTATTAAACATGAACTCTTAGCCTCAATTCAATGTTAATCTCATCATTGTCCAATGGGTTTTTAGTTAAGATATCTTGAGCCAAGAATGAATCATAATGAAATCCTAATAAATAGAATTCATGATATGATGGATATGGTTTTCAAACAAAATTTAACCATGCGAATTAATAAATGATAAACCTATTGATGGTTTGTTTTACTATGAATGTAGCTATGGGTACGACATTTTGAACCTAGATTGTTCAAAACAGATGTAGTAAATTTCCAATTTGTTTTGGAGGAAACATAGTCATTAATAAAATATCCATAATAAATTAATACAAGAGATCTATCATGTATAGAGACAGATCAAATCCCTTGAGGTGCAAATGCTTCTTCATGTTTTTTCAATCCAAAAAAAGTTTACACATCAAGAGATTTCACCTCTCTCGATGCATGATAGATCCTGGGTTAAACTGGATCTATGTTGTTAATAATAAATGAACATAAATCCATCTTAACCCCAAATCTATAAAGCATTCATATATTTTTGTAACGATTTCTTTTTTATACCTATCAATACTTAAGAGATGCTTTGAGGTTAACATGAATCTATGATAGTTGTATCATAATTGCGATATATAAACATTGTGCCATGTCATCCTCATATCATGTTACTATGAGTTAAGCCACTATGTTATGGTCTCATAACATGTTAATGTACTCCATCACATCACCATGCATTCATGGGTCCCATTCACTCTATATCTCATGCATTTAATGTTCTATTTCATTAAAGTCACTTAGCTTCATAGCGTTTCTTTATGTTACCATGTTTCACAATATATAGTGTTTTATTTTATTGTATTGAGGGGTGCTTTCTATAATGTGAGAAGAAAGATGTATATGGTAGTGTAATGCTCAAAATGTAAAATCAACATTATAAAGATAAAATAAAATATAAAAACGTCAATTGTGTTTAGCTCGAGTGGTTGTGAGGAATTTGTTATCCTCCCCACCAAGGTTCAATTCCCACAAATGACATGTTGAGTTCTTAATGAATATCATTCCATTTCATTAAAATTAAGGAGTGAAATTAGACTCTCTAGTGAGAAACTAGACTTAACTTAGTATCCAAAAGTATGATTATTGGTTTTCAAAAGTGTGACTATTAGTTTTCAAAATTGTGATTATTGGTTTCTAGAAGTGTGATTATTGGTTTTCAAAAGTGTGATTATCAGTTTCCAATAGTGTCATTATTGGTTTTCAATAATGTGATTTTCATTTTCTGAAGTTACACTAACAAAATTTATTTTTCTTAGAAATTTTTGTCCCCTATCTCTAACGTGGGACAAGAATGGCCTTGATTTGACAATTGGCCCCAACTTAGAAGTCATTCATGAAGCAAGGAAAATGAGGGTCCAATCAAGGGATCATGCCTAATTTATAAATTGGGACAAGGGAAAAGTTTGAACATGTTGGTGAGGGATCAATTTGGAAATCAAGCTCAATCTGAGGGGCAAGGAGAAGTTTGAATAGGTTGGCAAGGGCCTTATTTGGAAATCAGGACCAATCTGAAAATTGAGACAAGGGTAAAGTTTGAACAAGTGAATTGAGGGCTCACGTTGGAAATTGGGCCCGAACTGGAAATCGACCAAAATGAAAAGTTCAACCAAGTTAAAAGAGGGTTTGATTTGGAAATTAAGCTCGATTGAGTAATAAGGGAAGAATCAAGGTTCAAACACGAAAAAGAAGGAAAACATTTCAAACATTGAAAGGGTTAAAAAGGATAAGGGATTTTGGCTAAGTACAAAAAGCCTCAAGTATTTCAAAACCTATGAAGACAAGGCTTGATTTTGAATGTAATTTGTCATGAAATTTTTTTGGGCTCAACAAGGTGATAACAGAATGGAATAACCCAAACAAGTTAATTGAATCCATTTAATATGTTATTTTTCATTGATATGTATACCATATTAATTTTTTTTCCCTAGTAGAATAATATTCCAAGGCATGTTCATCATATAATATTAATAAGTTCTCTTAAAACCCACATCTCGAGTCAAGAGTGAAAATCACATTATATTTCTTCAAACACTAGCAAGAAAGTCTCTTTCACCATCACATATATTTTCCACTTGTTGTTGATATATCTTAGTTTCCATCCGTTCCTTTTAATTTATTTTTACGTTATCTTCCTTTGCATGTTCTTTGAATTTACCCATAGTTGCCATGCCCATACGATGTTATCCACATCAATGATGTCATATTTGTTTCTTCCATTTGTCAACTCTTTATCTTTTTTATCCCAACCCGCATATCCTCCATTGGGTTTCCATCATTGAACTAGAACCTAGTATCTCTCAATATCATCTATATATTTGTAGACATCACCTAATTCTTTTCCTAACCATGTTGGCTTACTATAACTTGGTCATACAATGAGCATACATCATCTTTCTTCACATATTTTCTTGGATCAAATTCTTCCATAGGATTGTTACAAGAAGGACCCACATATATTTCATGAATAGTAGAGACCCTTTAACTTAGGTAATCATCCATGAGATAAGGTCATGGTTGAGTATCATTACTGGTGTCTGATTATTTTCTTGTTTTATTCCATAAAGAACATTTATCCTTGCCTGATTAACTAAGGGCACATCTAAATCTTTTAAAAAAAATTCTGAAGATGTTATCTTTGGAATTCGATATTCCTTACCTCCATCTTTCTTTACTGCATTAAAATGAGTAATGGATGGATTTGTTCCTTTATTCAATTATTCCATTTCTTTTAGTGTTTTAAATGGTGATAATGTAGGTTCCAACTTAGACAAGTTTGGCATGCCATTAACCACTTTTTTTTTTCCGTATATTTGGGCAATGAGACCAATTCTCATCCCTAATAGCTTTCTTATATAACATAACAGGGGTTCCACCAACCATACTGAATTTGAAGTATTGAGGGGATTTGATACTCACAATCTTTTGAATTCCATCCACTAAGTGTTTCCCCACAAAGTCCTTAAAATTATAAACCTCCTAAATCAAGTATGGAGTAAAGTTTCTTTCATCTTGAACCATTCTATAGATTTCCATGATACGAGGGAGTGATAATATATATTTTCTTTTTAGTTGATAGCCTCTCATATGTTCCATCTATATCTTCATGTGTGTGATCAACTGGAAGGAAGATTACCTATAATATTGTAAACGTGTTTTTTTCTATCAGCATGGATGCAAAAAAAAGGAGGTAATGGTTCTTGTTATCGCCTCAATAATTTTCAAGTTGCAAGAATAAAACTAGTGTGAGTTTGTTCAAGGAATCTCTTGAAATTGATAAATCTCACATGGATTCTCTTACATTCTTGAGACTTTTCATAGGATTCATTTTGTAAAAGTGCATCATCCAATGGATGTATTGAAGATCCTTTATCGTATAAAAAATTTCCAAATTCATCAACCATTGGGTTCTCTAACGTGCTTAAGAATAAAGATGAGGATATAGTGAAGTTTGAACTTACATCTAGAAAATGGAGGCCAAAGTGACCAAAACCCCCAGTTTAATGCCCATGTGTAATCATTCTTGTTAGATGACCTAGATGACCTGGGATTTTATAGGTAGCACTACCTAACTTTGCCTTCATTAAAATCCTTGGTATGGAAGCATTCATCTTGTCCATCTTGTCATGCAAAATGCTTAAGTATTTCTAAAGTTTTTCTATGATTCCAATCTATGGGCATAGTAGGATGAGCAACAACTTGTAATGTACTCCTTGTGAAATTTTTGGACTTGGTGCCAATATTTTATCACTGTTGGGTTAATGGTGCCTCTAAGTTTATGGAAAATTTCACAACACTCATCAAACTTTGCAAAGAAAGTGTTATTTGTAATTGCAACATCTATAAAATTCCTTCTCCATATATTGCTTAACTTGGACTATGACACTAAAGGAAGTTTAAGTTTGGCAAGCTCCTCATAACACTTTTGAAGAATTATTTTCTATGTATTATTTGTAGGAAATAATATAAGAGGCATCATCGTGCCATATTGATGCACTAAATGAGTATGGTGTGGATCTCTATCTATATTTTCATTGACTTCCTTTCAAAGTCTAGCTATTATAGCTAAAGTATTAGACCTTGTTTTTTCTAACCCGCAATTTCAATTTACTTCTCTTGCGCACCATTTAGAAATTTCCTCTTTTTAACTAAATAAGGTGGCTATTGGTATACAAAAATCTTTATACCATGCATTTTGAAAAACATCAATTGCATCAAATTTCATGTCAAGCAAGATCATTTTCTTTGTGTTGCCACATGTGTTTATAATTGCATTTGATTCCAATGCATTGAGCACAAATTACCTTCTTTCATTCTCACCCTTGGATTTAATAAAGTGCCACCCATTAGTTAATGGGCCATTGGGTATTTTAGAAAAAAAAA
>ML778224.1:11833-23055 GCA_009831015.1 Picea engelmannii
AAATGAAAAACAAACAACGGAAGAAGGCTCATCACAAAGGCAGGGGACCCCAACAGAAAATACAAGAAGCACAACGTAGAGAAAGATGCATACATGGGGAGTGAAACAACAAAGAATAATATTATCCACAAGCCAGTCACACAGCATAAGGACCACATAGAAACTGTTGATGGCTCAAAAAAAATGCAGGATGATATCCCGACGAAGGAGGGAAAAGCAAGAGGGGATATATCAAATACCCCGATCACAACATAAGTTTGTGATTGGTTATGGTATATATTAGGTAGTGAAAGGTAGAGTGAAATGACATATCAAAAGAGGATGTGACAAAGGCATAAAGGGTCTGAAGTGCTAGAAGATTGAAGTTTCAGAAACACTATTTTCTAAAGGTGTACACAGGATGACAATGGGACAGGACATGTACATATGTGTGTTGCATTATAGGTAGGTCACATAGATATGAGGGATGTAATATAAATAGGTCACGTACCTATTGACATATTGGTATATGTTGAGGATTGATTCCTCTTCTTAGTTGGTGCTGAGATTTGCAGGTTGAGTCTTAGATTGAGAGTTGGTGCTCTTGTGGAGTTGTTACTGAAAAAACTCCCAAGGATTGTAGTCTGTAATATAAAATAAAATTATACATATATATTGTCTTCCTTGTGTTCCTTTTGGTCATGGATTATTGAATATGTTTTCTACTAAGATATGTTTACATACAAGTAGTTATAAATGAAAGTAATGAATATTGAGTAAATGGTGATTTCTAACTAAGATGTTTTGTCAAGAAGTTTGAAAAGAGCGCTACATTGATTCAACCCCCCTATCAGTGTGGTTGATCTGTCCAAAAATTCATGCAAGGGGATGGACGAGGAGATCTTGGAGAAGTTACTACATCGCCAATCATGATTTACAAGTACTTTTAATTTACTTTACAATTAATATAAACTTGGCCTATTCCCTTCAAGTTCATGTGTTCTACATTTTCTTTTCTATTGTTGTTTCAATCTTCATAGATAGATCTTATTTATTTAATCATATAGAGTAGGAGGAAGAGTTCATTTTCTATTCTTTGCATGACTTCATTTTCGTTAAGGAGATTAGATATCAAGCCCAAGGATTGGATTAGCGAGGATGAACATCGCAATAAGGTACGCCACATTCTTCTTCTCTCTTGCTTGATTGGTTGAGTTAGATTTAAATGGAAAGTAGAAACCATTTTTTCACTTTTGTCTTTGGACAAAAGAAGGGGTATTGGTACAAAGGGGACAGTATCCTTTCTGCAGGGTAATATTTCTCATAACACCCACTTTAAATTCTCTAAAATTTCATCCTTTATATACACATATTTTCTATATGTCTTGGGAAGATTTTAATTTTTTCTTTATTTTTACCATCTACTCTTCCATTTCCTAGAAAATATCTAGCCCAACCACTGTAAGGTCTCCTTGGTTATCCCAACTTACATGTGTGTTGCATGTTCTACCATACATTGCTTCAAATGGAATCATCTTTAAAGATGCATAATATCAATTCTTGTAAGAAAAATCCACCAAATGAATATAGTCTTCCAACTTTGATGGCTTATCCATCACATACATTCTGAGCATATATTCAATCACCTAATTTACCCTCTCTATTTGTCCATCTGTCTTAGGGTGATACGTTGTGTTAAAGTTTAGATTTGTTCCAAATCCTTTGAATGGCATTTTCCAAAAATTCGAGGTGAAATCTGAATCTCTGTCACACACAATTGTCTTAGGTACACCATACAAATTGAACATTTCTCTCATGTACATCTTAGCAATGTCGACTACCTTGTGGGCTAACTTCACTAGAATAAAATAGACAACTTTAGTAAGCTTGTCTACCACCAAAAAAATATAATCATGTTGTTTGGTTGATCTGGGAAGCTTAGTTATAAAATCCATCGTTATAACTTCCCACTTCAACTTGATAATGGGAAAATTATGTAGCAAACCAGTTGGATGTTTGTGCTCAACTTTGAGCTTTTGAAAATTCTCAATACGTCTCGCAATAAAATCAATAACTTCATTTTTCATACCTGGCCAATAGTATCTGTTCTTGACTCCAACAATTGTCTTCTGGTAACCTGGATTTCCAGCATAAGGAACCTTATGCATTTATGAAAAAAAAAATATTTTCAACTCTTGATCATTCGACATATAGAATATGCATATATACATGGCAATTCCATCCTCTGTCAACTCACAACCTTCAAATTGTTGTTTCAACATAACTTGTTGTAAAGTTTCCTTTATGTCCACATAGCATTGATATGATTTAGAAACTTCTAAAATTATATTACACAAATCTTTCTGGTACATGGTAATGGTTGTAGCATGCATCTCATTCACTCTCCTACTAAGTGCATCAACCACCTTATTCTATTCACCCTTGATATGTTTTATACCAAAGTCATACTCATTGAGGAATTATAACCACCTTCTTTGTTTGTCATTTAAAATTGGTTGTTCAAACATATACTTTACACCACTATGGTCTATCCTCTTCTCAAATATTTCACCCATGAGATAGTGTCTCTACATATTCAAGGCATGCACTATATCTTTCAATTCTAAATTGTGAGCGACATATAGTATCTCATGCTCTTTTAATTTTCTTGATTTATAAAATATCACATGCCCATTCTTACTCAGGACTCCACCACGCCCTTCCTTGCATGCATATTTTCACACAACAAAGTCTGCAGCTAGATCTACAACCCTTAGTATAGGTGCTCTAGTTAACAAAATTTTCAAGTGTTGGAAACTCCTTTCACAATCCAGAGTCCATTAAAATCACACACCTTTCTTTTGCAGTTAATGAATTGGATGCACAATATTTGAGAAGCCTTCAAGAAGCCTTTTGTAGTACCCTTCCAGTCCCATAAAGGATCTCACTTCTGTGATATTTCTTGGTGTTGGTCATTCCTCAATGGATTATATCTTCTCTGGGTCCACAACTATTCCTTCTTTTAAAATGATAAGACCCAAATAATGAATCTTCTTCTGGTAAAATGATCACTTGCTCAGCTTTGTATAAAGTTTATGCTCACTCAATACCTTCAACACTATAATCAAGTGGTTCTCATTTTATTCTTCATGTTTAGAGTAAGTAAGGATCTCATCCAAAAATATGACGACGAACTTATCCAAGCATTCTCTGAAAACTCCATTCATTAAACACATGAAAACATCTGGTGCATTCGACAACCCAAATGGAACCACTGTGAATGTGTAATGGCCATACCTTGTTCTGAAGGAAGTCTTGATTATGTATTTCTCTTTTATTCTCACTTGGTGATAGCCATATCTAAGTTCAATCTTGGAAAATATCTTCGTTCCCCTTAGCTGATCATGCAGGTCATCTATCCTTGGAAAAATATACTTGAATTCAATGAAGAGTATCAATGTACCATCCTTCTTATTTACGAACAATATTGTCCCACTCCATGGTGACACACTTGAACATATATACCCCTTCTTCAGAATCTCTTAAATTTTCATATGCAACTCCTTCAACTATGGCATATGTTATAACCCTAAATTGAACCATACATGCATACCTCACATCAAGCCCTCTTACTTGTTATTTTTGCCAACCCATCATTAAGCAACTCTTCTAAAAAATCCTATTTTTGAAGATGTACGTGCCCTGCACCACTACTTCCCACGTACACATGTCTTTTTCACCACTACATCTCGCGTCTGTATGCTAGTTACACCATTACAACCCACATATACCCACAAAAGTTGCAAGGAATTTGTTGAGATTACGGGCTATTGGTTAGTTTTCCAACTGTCCCACAACCTATAGCATGTCACCTAACTAAATAACCATCCTTTTGTCATATAAAAGGAGTTGTTGGGGTATCATTCCTAACATAATCATAAGAATAGTGAAACTCTTCCCATTTCACATCCCCTTCTTGCCCCAAGAATTGTAGCCACCTTCTGAGATTTGCATCAGAATCTCTCATTCTTGACCTTTTTCCTCCATCATAAGCCTATGCCATTTCCCTAGAATAAGTGTGAGAGGACAAATATACATGGAAGCATAGTTGGATCTTGGTGAAGAGGATCCCATACCAGGTTTGAGGAGTACTCGTCGAACTCATTGTAAGTAAATATTGTGATATCAATAAAATGAATATTTTCTCTATCCCGAAATATGACGTGTCAAATATCTATGTTTGATTTAGGTTTTATACTAACATCGAACCCATGATTTATATATAAGATGCATTTTTTTAGTTCCGTGTTTATCTGTTTGTGAATGCAGGCCAACCTTGGGAGGAGGCTTGTAGTCAACAGAGCTATCAGACATGAAAGGATCGACACCGGAGGTGGAGTAAAAGGTAAAGTTACCTAATGTTTTCACTTTCTCTTTCATATATGAATGTGGGGTATATTCGGGGTAGTTAGAAAGGTAGGAGACTTTTCTATGGTTATATCTACCTACATGTTGAACACTAGTGTAGTCCATCGGGGGTTTTCCTGCTATAGCAGAATTGGTGACCATACTGGGGAAACCTCTAGGGTTTTAGGGGATTTTATAGGTATTTGATTGGTTTTTACCTTTTGAGTTTCTTTCTAAGTCTGTTGAGTCTTTAAGGGATTCTGGTCACATGTTGGTTCCATACTAGGTCTCCCTGCCCTATTATTCTACCTATTTGTCTTATTTTTTGAGGAGTTATAGAGGTATACACACCCTATAGTGGGTATGCACACGTATGTATGTTCTCTTCCTTTAGAAAACCTACGTACATATGCAGGATGCTCTAGTTCTAGTAACGTGCCGATGCCAAGAAACGTTTTCCTTAAGAAGGGGTAGTCAAACTCTTTCCTACTTCAAGTCTAACTTCTTAGGGTTTGTTGATCAAGTACAATGTCTTTGGTTTTATAGTCAAAGCCTGAGTTTGATGTCATTTTGGTTATCTTTTAAAATATTTCTTGTGTTTTCTTTGAAAGGGTTTTAGACGAGTCTGTGAGTCTTTGATCAACCTGTTTGGTTTACAGTAACTCCTTGCAATTCGTAGTGGGCCAGAAGTTAGTTTTTGTTCTTGTCTTGTTTTTTACTTTTTCCCCTTTCGCTTTCTTTAAAGAAAAAGAAAAATAATTTATTTCAAGTTTCTTGTTTGAAGCATAAAAAAATAGAAACATATTTCATTTCTTAGTTTGCTTAAGTACTTGGGCTGATTATTTTTGTTGTTAGGAGAAAGAGTTATTTTCTTAAGTTCTTTACCGATTGCTTAGAAAATTAGGTAGCTCATAGTTGAGCGAAATTTCATTTTAGGTTTTCCTTTAAAATATCTTAGAAAAAGTAGTTATGAAAAGTTGGTTAAAGAGTTAGTTACAAATCTTTATTTCTCTAAAGAAAAAAATAAGTAATTTTTCTTTCACATTCGTTTTCTTCTCCTTCTTCATCTCTCAAAACACATCGCTAGTTTCATTTTTGTTTCCTTGACTTAAAAAAATCCATTTCAAATTAACGCTAATTTAAAATCAAGTATACTTTATGTTTGTAGGGTCAATCAACTAGTCTAGGTTATAGCCTTGATTTAGGTTGGAGAGGAAACTCTTCAAGGCTTACAGACAAACATTGGAGTTAGTGCTAGGGAGTGTAAAAATTATAGAAAATGTGAAATTTATCTAGGAGCCACCTCTAACACAGGTGATAAACACGAGCTCATGTGCGGAAAGGTAGTGGAGATAACCCCTCCAAAGTCGAACCAAGCATAGTGGGGAACGCATATTGAGGACTTGTCCTGGGATACTGTTGGTCGCATTTTCCACAGAGCTTCGTGGAACTGGAATCCATTTGAGTTCCTCAGTTTTCTTTTGGACCACCTGCTTTCAATACCCTCAGTAGGTTTTGGGCTTAGTTACCCTGCTCATTGTGGTCCACCCGATTGTCAACTGTACCCGCCTGGTGATTATTCACGAGATAAGAACCTAGTTGCCTTTATTTTAGGGACTTACACAAGTGACTGTTGGGGTATACCATGGTACCTAGGGTAGATGTCAGTCCATGCTTTGCAGAGTATACCTAGAGGGTTCTTCCATGTTCGATTTGCACTCTAACTGGTAAGTTGCAATAGTGTTGGCCGGCGTAACTATTCTTCCAACTAGTTAGTGGTTTGCTTTCTTTGTCTCATAGGAATGTTTCTAGTGTGTGCATCATCTTCAACATTAGAAAAATCCTTACTTTGTTTTTGATCTTCTCACACAGTGGAATATCAAGAGCTTCGTCGGTCATGAAGGTTTCAAGGCCTGCCATAGGTTAATTTGGAGCCACTACCTCCCCTGTTACGATGAAGACTTGAGTCATTTGAGGCGATCGAGATGCAGGAAACTATGCTTGAGCCAACTCCAAGAGGAGAACACTCGTATCTAGAGGAATCGACTATTTTTTACCTTGGAGTAGAAGCTCTCAGTCCGTATAACCCCTCAATCACTGACTTATCGATGCCACTTTTGATACAGCTTGCCCCCCCAAGGGTAACACATCATGAGCATCAGATAGTCCTGCAAGTAGTGATGGAAGAAAATGTTGCTACTTTGTCAGGGATTACTCACACTCCCTCCATGACTACCACCACTGGAGGTGTTCTGCCTCCTAACCCACCTTCGCCCATCTGGACCACTATGGTCTCGACCGCCTCTACTTCAGGTAGCAATCTAATTCCATCTATGGAGGCAATCACTTCACCATTCACACAGAGTGCGATGGGTCCTTCATTTTCACACAGGATGCCCGGATTTGATACAAACTCGATCCTCACCTACTCCACCCTACATACCATGGGTCTAGGGCCAAGGAGCTCAAACACTCGTCTGCAAAGGTCCATGGGGGGAACATCATTTGACTATAATGCTTTCCCTTATGGTGGAGGTCATATACCTCTTCCTTCCCCCTCGCTCAACAGTGATCCTCAACAACCCATCTGGCCAAACATGAAATACAACTTGTTCGAAGAAGGTAGTCAAGGACCTTCTTCCTACACCATACCAGTGGGTTCAATGTCGTTCTCTTTGTTTGGAAAGTTTGGAAACAATGTTTTCTTTTCACCTGTCGTCTTGGACAGGGGAAACCCTGGTTTTGTTTTAGGGACCTAACCCCTCACATAGGTAGAAAAATCTATTCCGATGTAATAAAGGTCAATATTAATAAGGCCTTGTAACAAAGTAGAATAAGTCGAATGTAAGAATACCTAATAGAAGCTTTCGCTTCTAGATGGATCTTCCTCTAGATGGTTCTATTGATAGACATATTTAGTATAAATAGGAGTCGAGGGTACGACAACCCTATATTGGATATTATTATAATAGAGCTCTTCTTGACTAGAGGTTTCCCCCTCGAAGAGGCCTGTGAACATTGCTCTCAGAATCAAAGTGCTCTTTCTGGTGTTATTTTGATATCATTTCAGTGTTATTGTGGTGATTGTTCTGGTTATATTGTTGTTTATCTACCATTTCTATCATTTTATTTATGTTCTAAATACCTTTTATATCAAGCATATCACAAGTGGTATCAGAGCACTTTCCTTGGCATAAATTGTGGGTTAATTTTTTTTTTCAGGGTAGAGACGTATTCCGACGTCTTTATGCCACAGAGATTTGTCATTATGCACATAAACCTGTGGTTGACGGATTCATACATGCAAGAAATACAAGTGGTACTTAAGAGCACATTTGTTGGCCACCCTTGTAACCCCTGTTGGTACCCCTTCGAGTGGTAGCACATCTGACACACCTATGTACAGATCGACTTGTATTTCCTAAAGCCCTCTTTAGATAAATCAATCAGCCGCCTGACTGCTATAGTGCCACTGAGAAAAACACTCGAGAAGATACTCTCTAGTACATGGGTAGTCGGGTAGTACAGCTAAGGGCACAATATAGACTCCTTAGTTAGTGCCCTAAGATATTGGGCCAAGTACTACTGTTGGACCTCACATGTATATTAGAGAGCTATAGAACAGGGTAAACCCTTGTCTATAGAACCCTTGGATACCTAACCCTTGGGGATGAAAACAAAAACATTGAAACAGACAAGATCTATTTCCACGCAACTGTGTTCGGGTTGCCAAATCACTACACATTTATTCCTGGTTAAGCATTTGGGCATTTCATCACTACAGTATTCTTCAGACCAGAGTATAACTCTGTAGGTATAAAAAAAAAAAAAAAAAAGTCTGGAATTTTTTGCACCATTATTTGAGACCTATTCCATTGGATTTATCTCTTCGCCCTTATGACATTCATACATATCATTTTTCAGCAAAATTTTTGACCCCATCCGCCCCATTTCAGTTCCCTAGTCATCATGGCCCATAACCATAGCCAAGAATTGGAAGATCCCTTCAATACCTTGCAATCTAATTTCAGAGAGACCCAACAACAAGTGAAACAACTCAGTGCCAATGTTGTTGCCATCAATACCACCATGCAGTCCTCCATCGTCGTCTCAATCAAGGAACTCAAACAAGACATGACTACCTAGCTTGTATATGTCATTTCGATGATCTACACCAAGCTGCATATCCCTGCCAATAACCCTTTATCTGACCCACCTCCACATACTGAAGATGAAACTTCCTCTCATTCCCATAATTTTCATCTCCATCACTTTCAACATGACCTACGCCTTTCGCGGGTGGATGTGAACAAATTTGATGGCTCGGATTCCACTGGTTGGGTAACCCAAATGGAACATTATTTCTCTTTATATGATATTAAATATGACTTGGCCAAACTCCGTTATGGTGTTCTCCATCTAGATCAAGAAAATTGACAATGGTGGCAATGGAGAAAAACTTCTCTTCAAGGGTATATTGTTTGGACGCACTTTGTGGCAGATATTTATGAATTCTTTGACACCGATACCAACCATTTAGTCTGTTTGACAAAGTTGAAACAATCAGGAACAATGGAAGAATTTATAGCTTCTTTTGAGAGCCTGGCGTTTTGGACAGAGGGCATGTCTGATGCATTTTTCCGAGAATGTTTTATCAGTGGCCTCAAGGATGGGATTCCCTCCCATGTCCTCATGGCTCGGCCTCAAATTTGGGTGGAGGCTACTAAAAGAGATAAATAAGCACAACAGGTTGTATCTTCTCAAAACCAGAAACCCTCCTTTATTCCTCGTACTAAACCAGTCAATCCCACTACTCCCTCTACTCCACTAAATATCCAAAAATTGACCCGGGTTGAAATGGTTGAATGCCAACTCAAAGGACTTTGTTATAATTTTGATGACAAATATTTTTTGGGCCACAAGTGTAAGGAGAAAAATCATTTTATGGCCATCTCAGAAAAAATTTTGGAAGAGGATGTTGAAACTCCCCTTGTGTCTGAGTCACATAAAACCACTAATATAACCCCCCCCCCTCAGACCCTTCCGAAGTAGAACCGATCATTTCCCTAAATTCTCTCACTAGATTCTTTGTTCCCCAAACCCTCAAGCTAATCGGTTACATCAAGCATAGGAAGGTCATCATTCTTGTTGATAGTGGAAGCACCCAAAATTTTATTCATCATCACATTGCCCAAGAAAATCATTGTTCTATACATGCAGTCAATAATTTCCAAATCATGGTTGCCAATGGCGGCTCCATGAAATGTGGAGGGCTTTTTGAAAATGTGTGTCTCCAAATTGGTGACTACCACCTAAAATCTCATATGTTTGCTATCGACATGGGTGATTGTGACATTGTGTTAGGTGCAGACTAGCTAAGGAATTTGGGTCCCATTCTCATGGATTTCAAGGAATTAACCATGCAATTCAACCAGGAGGGCCACAAATATAAGTTCCAAGGAATCACTGCATATTTACCTGAGATCATTAGTTCCCATCACATGGAAAATCTGCTCAAAAAAGTTCATTCTGGCGTTATTTCCCAACTCCATGCCATACAGGCAACTCAGACATCCTTTGTGCTACAAGACTTCCAATCCATCCTCTCTAAACATTTGTTGATCTTTTCCACTCCCCAGGGACTCCCTCCTTCTCGTGGTTTTCATGATAATTCCATTCCCCTTATACCAAGAAGACTTCCTCTCAATATCCATCCCTATCGTCACCCCTATTCCCAAAAAAATGAAATTGAGAAAATGGTTCAAGAATTGCTTAACGCATGCATTATCCGCCCTAGTACAATCCCCTACTCTTCTCCTGTATTCATGGTCCTGAAGAAAGAAGGATCTTGGAACATGTGTCCTAACTTTCGCGCCCTCAACAAACTCACCATTAAAGAAAAATTTCCCATTCATTTTATTGATGACCTCTTGGATGAATTGAGTGCCACCCAGTTCTTTACTAAACTTGATCTTCGTTCCGACTACCACTAGATCTGTATGAAAGGGGCACACATTCCTATGAATTCCTTTAGAACTCATGAGGGACACTATGATTTTTTGGTCATGCCCTTTGGCTTGTGTAATTCCCCCTCCACCTTCCAAATCCTCATGAATCATGTCTTTCTCCCTTTCTTCCATCATTTTGTCTTAGTTTTCTTTGATGATATCCTCATCTATAGAAAAACCTGGACATACCACCTTGCTCATGTGGACTGTGTTCTCCATCTACTCTCTCAACACCAACTTTTCTTGAAGCAATCTAAATGTGTTTTTGGCACCTCAGAAATCTAGTACTTGGGTCATCTTGTTGGCAAGAACAGTGTCAGGGTGGATCTTAAAAATATTGAAGCTATGCAAGACTGGCCTCACCCAAAGACTCTCAAAATCTTGCGAGGATTTATGGGCTTAACAGGTTATTATCATAAGTTTTTTAATAACTGTGGAAAGATTGCAGCACCTTTCATCACACTCCTTAAAAATAATTCTTTCACTTGGACTCCAACAACTGCTCAGGATTTCCAAACCTTGAAGATCTCCATGTGCACCACTCTAGTTCTAGCCCTTCCTCATTTCAAAAAGAACTTTTTCCTGGAATGTGATGCTTCAGGGAAAGGTATTGGCGTTGTCCTTATGCAAGAGGGTCGGCCTTCAGAATTTACCAAAAAACAACTGTCTGAACGAAATTTTGGAAAATCAATCTATGAAAAGAAAATGTTGGCTATTATGCATGTCGTTGATTTGTGGCGCTGATCCGGATTATTTTCGGCATGAAATGAGATCAGAGATATAATAAAGAAATGCACAACGATATTGCAGATATTTAATAATATAACA
>ML778224.1:40852-56004 GCA_009831015.1 Picea engelmannii
GACTGGAGGTTTCCCCCACGAAGAGGCCCATGAACATTGCTCTCAGAATCAAAGTGCTCTTTCTGGTGTTATTTTGATATCATTTCATTGTTATTGTGGTGATTGTTCTAGTTATATTTTTGTTTATCTCCCATTTCTAGCATTTTATTTATATTATGCATACTTTTTATATCTGTCATATTACATTTTGGACCACAAAATCCTATGCAGGGTACTATTCCTACACAGGGGGAAAACACATGAGTCTCCTCCTCACAAGGACTCTAGAATCCGTGGTAGGGATCAGTTTCCTCGTTGGGGATGCCGACCGGGGGAAACCATTTCCATGGTCAATGGAACCCCGAGCAAGGCTCAGTACCTATTCCCATATGATTAGCAGGGGGAAACCCTTTCCAGAACCTTTTGAACACAACGCAGGGAGAAATCCCTTCCCATCCCTCAACGTCCAACTATAGGAATCAGTCAACGAGTTTCCAACAAATGCAGTATATGAATTTGGCCAAGGCCATGGTTTTTACCAGAACCCTGGTCAACAACCTAAATTTTCTTGGCAACCTGGTGCCAGTCAAAATCTAGTCTCCTTTTTCCCTGTACATAGTCAACAGCCCAAACTACCATTTATGGCGACATTACATTTTCCATACTTGTCAAGATTATTAAAAGACCCAATTTGTCATGATCTGTGTTGGCCTACTATGTCGATGAAGTTGCCCTCAGACATTCAAAAGTTCAAAGGTATCCTAATGAATATCCAAGCAATCATGTGACCACCTTTCACCTATGGTGCTCGTCAAACTCTCTGCAAGATGACTCCATACAATTGTGTTTATTTCAATGCACCCTCATTGGGAGTGTTGAAAAATGGTACATCGAGTTTGACTGCTCAAGATACTCTTAATTTACCAAATTGGAAATGGTTTTTTTCAACCATTTCCAACTACTTGTAAGATACAATACCCGCATTGAATTGTTGGCCAATTTTTAGAAAACAAAGGTTGATCATATCTCAGATCACATCCAAGAATGGCGGCATCAGAAGAGTTTGATCAAAGTACTAGTTCCACTGGCTTTCCTGCTGGATTGGTTCCTTAAGTATTTAGTACCACAATTATCCAAGGACGCCACAACGTCGAGAGGTTTTTTTGAGGAAGAGGTGATAATGAGAGATCAACATCTTGAACTAATATACTCTCAGTCTGGTTTACTTTACGAAGTTTTTCTAGATGCGCCACGGTGTATCCTTGACAAGGCCAGACAAGTCTAAACCACATGTTGATGGTATCGTTGGTTCAATACAAGAAAAGCTCACTGATCAACTGTCAAATCAATTGTAATAATTGTCAATATAGTAGACAGTGGCCAGCAAAATATCCAGTTCAGATTCTCCCCCTACTCAAACATCAAACATACACAGTGTACATTCGATGAACCTGAAGGCCAACCGACAGCTTGACAAAAATAAGAAACATCAAAACAAGAAGGGTAAGGCTATAAGAAACCCACTAACAATGTTGGCGAGGGAAACACAGGGAAAATAAATTTGAAGTATCCACGTAACCTTTGCATGGAAGACCATCCGACTCACTTGTTTCCTCGGCTTGCGGAGGCCCAAAAGTTATTGGTGTAGTAGCAACCTGTTGTGTTAATGAACCCATTTCCACATGGGAAAAATTTGACTCAAGCCTCTTCGAGCATGGATGGGGGTAGTTAGGGACCCCCTATGTCTTCTAGTAACCCCTCGACCATGAACGTTTATTTGTTGAAAGGTGACAGTTACATAGCAACTAGGGAACACGATTACAGAATGCCAAACACTGCTGAAAATGGTAAAGAAGATGAAAACTTGTCAATTCCTCTCCAGATTGAGAAGACGATGGGAGAAACAATGAAACGCATCCCAAAAGGGGCGTTCAATAAATCTTTTCATAATACGAACACAAGGGCCGCCCAAAACTACTCTGTGGTGGAGGATTTTTCACAAACCCCTTACGCGATGTCTTCTTTGGAGGTCCTCCAAAGCTTCCCTTCATAGAGAAAATCTCTGTTATCTGTCTTAGGATTCGCTAAGAACTATAATCCATGAATGATCATGCTTGATATGACCGAATTGAAACCTCATCTCTTATACCATGTTGTGTTTCAGATAGTAGTGGCTCACCCCACAAAATATTTTACGCAGAAAATTTTCCACACGATGGTTGATGAAGGCGCCTTGACATGCGTGATGTCGTTGACGTGTTGGAAGGCCATTGGCCAACCCATTTTTTATCCATCACCTACTCTTCTTACTTCTTTCGACAATCATTCTTTCAAACCACATGGAATAATTCGTTCTTTCCTCATGCAGTTAGGAGGGAAAACCGTGTGTGTTGAAGTTGAAGTGGTCGATGTGCCTCTCGACTACAACCTATTGTTAGGAAGTAGTTAGACTTATGAAATGCATGTAGTGGTTGTCATAGTTTTTTGGCTCTGATTGTTTCCACATGAGGGAAGAATCATAACTATTGATCAATTGTCCTTCTCCAGACCTGACCCTTCATCGGGGGTATCCACAGTCTCGATGATTGATAACCCTCAGCCTGACATCATCAAAATGGGGGTTGGTTTGTGCCCACCTCTCATGGGTACTTTCGATTACCCACCTCCTTATCGCGATGTCAAGATGATAATAGTTGTCCCCGACTAGCCTAAGGATGAAATATTTCAAGTGTCATCATTTCGAATGACTTACTTTAATGATCCATGGACTTTTTCTTCCCCATCGGATTCGATGGAAGGGACAGGGCATCATGACATGTCCATGCCATTGTCTGCGGCATAATTTGGGTACAATATTGTCTAGAAAGCTTCGACGGACCTTGATTTGACACCCACACATGAGTTAGATCTAGTTCTAGAGGCTATTTGGGCTCAAGGTTCCCTCGCCACTACCAATTCTTTAGACTTGGTCTTACCCTCTGATGAGGCAATTATAGAGGCATTGACTGGTCCGGACAGACCCTAGGATGATATCCATCACAAATCATATTTACTCCCGAAGTTGAGAAGAATAGAGGCAGGAGAATTCGCGTTGACTATGATTGGAGATAGGTCTTGTCCTGTTAATCCTCTCGCTATGCATGCAGTTTATGCTAGGGTAACATGGAAACTATCACTGAAACAGTGCCTATCGACATCTCCAGCACCCATGGCATCGTGGAGAATGTCTTCGTTGGAGCAGACTGCTCCCCTGAGGAGAGTCGAATCTACACAGATTTATTGAAGGAATTTCGCGAGTTGTTTGCCTGGTCTTATGAGGAAATTCTAGGCATCGTTCCAAGAATTGTCAAACATGAAATAAAATTTTTTCCTAATGCCAAGTCGGTCTGACAAAAAATTCGTCCAATGAATCCTTGAAAAGAAACAATTATTAAGTCTAAAGTAGAGAAACTACTCAAAGTCAATTTCATCTACCCTATTCAGTTGACTCAATGGGTGTAAAATCCTGTTCCAGTCAACAAAAAGCAGGGAACACTTCACTTATGTACGAAATTTCGTTATTTGAACAAGGCCTATCCAAAGGATAATTTCCCCACCCCGTTCAATGGCCAGATAGTTGATGAGTGTGCAGGATGTGAGGTATTTTATTTCATGGATGGTTTTTTGGGATACAATGAGATACAGATTAAGCCCAAAGACCAGCATAAAACATCTTTTATCTATCCATCGGGTACATTTTCTTATCGGAAGATGCCTTTTGGCCTGAAGAATGTTGGAGCCACTTTTCAGCGAGCCATGTATTTTTCTTTCCACAACCTTAGACATATAGTCGAGGCTTATATTGATGATTTAGCGCCACGATATTGTAAGAGAGTTGATCATCCTACGCACCTCCGACTAATATTTGGGTGATGTCGCTACTATCAGATTCTCTTGAATCCAAACAAGTGCAACTTCTACATGATGTCGGGTTTTCTGCTAGGTTTCACAGTTTTGACAACAGGGATCATGTTTGATCTTCTGAAGTTTGAGGCAATAGTTCAGTTGCGTGCCCCATGCACAATCCCTCAACTTCAAAGCTTACAGGGTAAAGAGAACTTTCTTCGGCTTTTTATCGCAAGCTGTGCCAAAATCACTAAAGGGTTCATGCGTTTACTGAATAAGGGAGTGCCATTCTTTTGGGAGGAAGCCACTCAAAGATCTTTTGAAGCTTTGAAACGTACCCTCACGTATGCCCCTCTGCTCCAGCCTCCTAATTATAATAAATATTTCTTATTGTATTTGGCCGCTACAGAGTCGGCCATCGATATGGTCTTGGTTCAAGAGGACGATCTTCTTGAAGATCATGTGATTTATTACCTGAGTCGAGGCCTAGTTGGACCAGAACTCAACTACTCCCATGTTAAGAAGCTAGTGTTGGTAGCAGTGCATGATTTCCAATGATTCTGTCATTATATTCTTCTTAGTAAGACCACCATCGTTTCCATTGTGAATCTGTTTCAATACGTGTTGACACAACATGTCATCAATGAAAAAATCAATAGATGGATCATTATCCTCTAGGAATTTGACTTCAATTTTGTTTCCATGAAATCCAAAAAGTCATTGGTATTTGCGGAACTTATCTCGAAAATTCTGATCGAGTCAGTTGATGTTATTCCTGAAGAATCACCGATTAAAGGAGGTATTTTTCTGATTTTATATTCGGACCCCTGGTATGGAGATATACTAGTCTATCTCTGGACTTTTAAGTGCCCCGCCTCTGCTTCTCGTGATAAGCATCGACGTATACTCCATTAGGAAAAAAAATATCTCATACTTGATGACACTTTGTATCATCGAGGTGTATATTTCATCCTTCGTCAATGCATCACTCATGAAGAAGCGAAACTCATCCTTAACGACTGCCACACTGGAGCATGTGGTGGTCATTTTTCTAGGTTGGTAGCAGCCCAAAATATTCTATGAGCCAGTTAATTTTGGCCGACGTTAAACAAGGGTTGCATTTAATGGGTCAAGAAGTGCCACCCATGTCATATCTTCTCTCAGAAGATGAGGGCACACCCCACTCCCATCTTTCCCATCATTATAGTTGGTCCCTTCACCAAGTGTGGGATTGATTTCACTACATGTCGCCCGGCCTCATCCAGGGTGCATCGATATATCATCGTAGTAGTAGACGACTTCACAAAGTGGGTCTAAGCTATGCCAACGTTCAATAATGATGGTGAGACAACAACTCTCTTTATTTTCAATCAGATAATCGAAAGGTTCGGCATCTCGAAGCAGATTGTCGCTGACCATGGCAATCACTTTCAGAACAAAATGATGTTTGAGTTAACGTCAAAGATTGGGTTGAGGCAAGAGAATTCATCACCTTACTACCCACAAGTGAATGGTCAGGTGGAGGCTATGAATAAGTCCCTCAAGACTATTCTACAATAAACGATCAATTCTACCAATTCAAATTGGCATTTGAGTTTGTACTCAGCGTTGTGGGCCTACCGAACATCTGTAAATATTGCCACCGATTTCTCACCTTTTCAACTCGTTTACAGGTTGGAATCAGTCTTTCCTATAGAGTGTCAGATCCCATGTCTAAATTTGGTAGTAAATTTATTACCAGACACTTCACCTCTTGAGGAACGCTTATTATATCTTGAGCAGCTCGATGAGAAACGATGTGATGCAACCTTGGCTAACGAGGCTCACAAGCAAAGAGTCAAGTTTCAGTATGATCGGTCCGTTCATCCTTGGATTTTTTTTGAAGGCAACCTTATCCTGGTCTACGACCAATATAAGTATCCCCTAAGGGCAGGAAAGTTCAAACCCATGTGGTTCATACCTTTCATCCTGAAGGAGGTATTAAAGAAGGGCGCTTATCCTCTCATTTACTTTGAGGGAAATTCTTTAGCGGAGCCTAGAAATAGGCTCTACCTCAATAATTATTACTTGTAGGTGGGTCGCCTTGGGTGAATTCTTGTACATATGTATAGTTCTTTCATCTCATTTTCTTTTCCTCTTTTCCATAGGATTGATCCCACCAAATTGCGACGTGGAAGAATCATTGTTTATTTATAAGTGTCATAATTTAGTGGTAGATCCTACCTCCACATGGATGCCTAGGTAGATCCTGGTTTCATTTTAGTGTCCATGTTATCGTTAATGACAATAGGCTCATGAGTCCTTATTAGTCCTATCCTTATTATGAGATTGAGCCTCATACATATGATATGTCATCACTCTTGGCCTCACCCTCGGGACTCCCAGAAAACAAGTCTTCTTTTAAGCCCTTTTTAGACTCTCTAAACATGAAAAGATGTGGACTGATCTTGTTGTCCTTCACGCTCGCCAAAATAAAAGTTGAAGGCACGTATCTTCGGTGGTATTTTACCCCTTTTTCGGTCTGGATGGTCAATTGTATGAACAAAGGTATACTTTAGGAACTCCGGTTCACTAGAAGAGTATTCTCAAATACAATTTTAACCCTTTTTCGGGCCCGAGGGACTAAATTTACGAAAAAGGAACCCCCACGGAGTCCATAGTTAAGCTCTTTTCATGCTCCCTAAAATTGAAAAGATTGTCGAGTGACCTTGTTCCTTCACACTTGCTAAACTGGTCCAAAAGAACATCCCCTACAAAGTCCATAGTTAAGCTCTTTTCAGACTCCTTAAAATTGAAAATATCACCGAAAAAGTCCATAGTTCATTCACACTCGTTAAATTGGTTCAGAAAAACATCTACTGGCATGAGTTTACCCATTTTTCCGGCCTGTAGATTAAGGAGGAAAAAGGTACATCTTGGGAGATACGTCTCGCCAGGAGAGTTCTCTTAAGTATATTTTATACTTTTTCAGGCTAATGAGACTAAATCTAGAAAAAAAATGTGAGTCCATAGTTAAGTTATTTTCAGACTCTTTAAAATTGAAAAGATTTTCGAGTGATCCTATCTTTGTCAAACTCATTAAAATGGTTTCGAATAGATGTATTTTCGGTGCTATTTTATCCATTTTTTGAGCCGACTAGACTACCTTCGAAAAAGGTACCCCAGTGGAGTCTTCTTTTACGTTTTTTCAGACTCTCTAAATGTGAAAAAAACACYGAGCTTACCTTCTCTGGCCTYGTGAAAAATACATTGAAAGGGGATTCATCATGTCTTGCTAATAAAAATTGCATCTTTGCATCTTARGCATCATGTCGRCTCCATGTTTCTCTCAACTAAACCTTTKAATCATGCCTTATGTGCAAGCCTTGTAGCACTTTGCCTCTGCGACTTGACACCTTGACCCATGGAAGAATTTTCCTYGAGTGTCCTTTTCCTACACATGTCTCCTTTCTATGAGAATTAGTGTGTTCCTTGCACTTGGAACTAGTATTCTTGTGACACTMGTTCATCCTTTGTAACGTAGCATTCTTTTATTATTTTTCAAGCTCTTCAAAAATATTGAAAAAGACAAAAAAAAWCAAATATAYCCCAAAAAGAGGACGGGAAATTTATTTTCTTTTTATGGAAGCACAATGAGTCACCCTTGGATAAASMACATCCTTTCATTTGTCGTCAATAATTTTGATTTAATATGACCTTAGGAATTTTTTCTCGCTACATAGAGATGTGTACTCCACCGTTTGGTTAATCTTCCAAACAGATTGAGAGTTTGCGTTGCCTCCTGCATCATGAACTTATGTCAATGTCATGTTTCCTGAATCTGATCATCTATCGTACTATTGTCCAAGGTAATTTTTACCCAACCTAAGTCGGCCTTTCTATAGTTCTTCTCTTTCCCTCATGCCCAACCATCCCGAAAGTCCAATCAAGTCCTCGTTCAAAATCAATGAAGTTCTCTACCTAATCATCAAGATCCTCTTTTTTATTCCCGATGAGGCGTCGAAGACCTTTGGGTAGTGAATTTGTACACTCATATTACACTCCTACCTGAGTTTTGAAGATATTGAAGTTGTTGATCGAGCTCTGAAGGCCTCATCTCCAACCATCAGGCGTCATTTTCTTCTTGAAGATGAATACTATACATGTATATCTTTGATTTTGAGATGTAGATCCATTGTGTATTGCTCGTTGCTACACTTTATATAGTTATATGACATGGATCTTCAGTGTATTTGATTGGTAGCCGTGATTTCTTTCATCCCGAGCATGGGTATTCCCTCCTCGGTGAGATAATTGTTATTTTTGCAGATGGCATCTCCCAAACTCTGGTCCCGGGCTCACTCGCTTCATACGTTGGTAAATATTTTGTAATGTATTGTGGCCATCAGATGCTCTTCTGACATAACAAATTAGGGGGCATCTTTTATAACCCTAAATTTCACCATACATGGATACCTGGCAGCAGGCCCTCTTACTTTCTATTTTTGCCAAGCCATCACTGAGCAACTCTTCTAAAAAAAAATATTTTTGAAGATGTATGTTCCCTACACCACTATTGACCATGTACACATGCTTTATGCACCACTAAATCTCATGTACGTATGCTAGTTTCACCATTACAACCAGTGTATACCCACAAAAATTGCGAGGAATTCGTTGAGATTACAAGCTATTGGGTAGTCTTCCAACTGTTCCACCGCCTATAGCCCGTGACCCAACCGAATAAAAATCCTTTGGTCATATAAAATGAGGTGTTGGGGTTGCATTCCTAACATAAGCATAATAATAGTGAAACTCTACCCGTTCCACATCCCCTCCTTGCCGTAAGAATTGCAACCACTTTGTGAGATTTGCATCAGAATTTCCCATTCTTTCCCTTTTTCCTCCATCATAAGCCTATGCCATTTCCCTAGAAGAATTGTGAGAGGATAAATATATGTGGAAGCACAATTGGAGATTGGTGAAAAGGATTCTATACCAAGTTCGAGGAGCAGTCGTCGATTTCATTGTAAGTAAACATTGTGATATCAATAAAAGGAATATTTTTTCTGTCCCGAAATATGATGTGTCAAATATATATTTTTGATTTATGTGTGATACTAACATCTAACCCATGATTTATATATGAGATGCATGTTTGTAGTTCCCTATTTATCTATTTGTGAATGAAGGCCATCCTTGGGAGGAGGCTTGTAGTCAGCGGAGCTATCAGACGTGAGAGGATCGACACCGGACGCAGAGTAAAAGGTAAAGTTACCTAATCTTTTCACTTTGTCTTTCATATATGAATGTGGGGTATATTATTGGTAGTTATAAGGTATAAGACTTTTAAACAATTATATCTGCCTACATGTTGAACCCTAGTCTAGTCCATAGGGGGGTTTTCCCACTATAGAAGCATGCTCATCCTAGAAGGAGTCTTGGATACATGAGCTACTCCCAACATCATATTTATAGAGAAATTGATATATCTTTTTGGTGGAAACCCTTATATTTATTTAAATACATCCTTTAATTCCTTCAGTACTGTGCATTCTTCAACACTTGGCATTTTATCCATATGTGCATGCTCCATGTGCACTGCAAATACTTGACATTCTTTCTTGTATATTTTCTTCAATTGTAAGGCTGAAATTTCTCTGATAGTCACAGCTCTTGGAATGCCTTGGACTGTTCTCAAATTTGCTTTCTCATAAAGGAAAGTAAATTTCTTATTATAACAATCTATAACAACATGATGTTGGTCCAACTAGTCCATGTCAATGAGGAAATCATACGAGCCCAAAGGTGTGATATTGAAATCAAATTTTGTGCACATTCATTCATTTCCATTAGACATTCCTTGACCATCTCATTAATTTTCCTTTTTCCCCTGTAGCTAACTACACAAACCAAGGTTTTCCAGGTTTTCTTCTCGATAATTTGAATCTTTCCACCATTTTAGGATCTAGATAACTATGAATAACCCCTGAGTCAATTAAAATAGAAATAGGTTGTTCATTAATCTTACCTTCCACTTCAATCATGTGTGACTGAAAATCATCTTTCTTGTTGTCCAGGGATCTGTAAATTCTAGGTACACTTCTACCCATGTCTTCAACTGTCATAACTTGCCATACACTGTGCACAATCCTTGATTTTTCACCTCTTTAAGGGAAATATCTGAACATAAGATTTCCATCGTAACCCCAACACTTCATTGGTTGTTTCCTTGACCTAATTTCCATTGCCTCTATCATTCTAGGCTCCTTGGAAGTTGGCTATCCTTGCGCAATATTTTTGAAAAATGGTGGATTAGTCCCTTTCTTCCTCTCTTTCACCTTGTTTTTAATCTTGTCTTACCAAGCCTTTTGGAAAGTTGGTCTACCCCTTTGTTGATCATAGAGACATTTATCTCTCCTAATAGTTTCCTCCAAAGTATTGGGATCATCATATTGTATCTTATGATAATAAATGATGTAAACCCACTTAGGTACCTTTGAATCTTCACCCGTCCATCCTTGATAAAATGAACTTATTTCAGCATCACTAAAAATCTCCTTGCATACTCATCTATAGTCATGCTCCCAATATTGAGTCCAAAGAAATCCTTCATTTTCCTATCGTAGTAACACTTGGTTAAATATTTATTTTCAAAATTTCACTTGAATTCCCTCCAAGAAAACTTATTCTCCTCAATGTGTTTCACTTCCACATATTGATCCCACCACATTCATGATTTCCCCTTGAGATGATAAATGAAAATTCTCCCTTCTTCCCGCGAGGAGTAATTATGCAACTAGAAGTATTTCCTCATACCCAAAAATAATTTTTCTACATCATCATCCTTCTTATGATCACCATCAAATGTAGGAGGCTTGATCTTATTCATTTCTCCATGTAGCTCATCCACCACAGTCATTCTCTTATGATTTTTGAGGGTGGATGGAATCAAACTATTGTGCACTCTCTTAGTTGAATATCTTGGAGAGTGATCGATATGGTTGTTATCACTTTTTGTTTTTCTTCTCTCATCATGAGACCCGTGTCTTCCTGATTGGCTTGACTCGTTCTCCCTATCCATATTTTTCTCAATCCTATCCAATATTTGTAACAACTTGATGTTGAAACCATCTTTCTTTTCCTTGGGTTTCATAATCCTATCATTATCTGATTTAGAACTTTGGACATTCTTTTGCAAATTTTTTATGCTCTCTACTAAGTTCATGCTCTTTTATAAGCCTTCCCCATGTCCATTGGATTTTGTACCTTATATACCATACCAACGTACAACCTTTCCATTTATTCATCCTAACTATATTTTCTTTGCGCACTTTCCATGATTTTAATCTCCATGTTGATCATGTCCTGAACTAATTGTTGTTAGTCCTACAAAAGGTGCAGTCAACAAGATTTGTTAGACTAATTAATGTGACAACTTTATGAAATCTAATATGCACACCCATGCATGGTTGTTTTTGCATGCATCACAACTCTATACCATGCACCAATGGTTTTCCACAAAACATAAAATATGCACTGTGTAGAACCAATACTTAATGCACATGTCTATTTCATGCTAATCACTAGCCCATACAAGTCTAGTGTTGAACCAATTACTCTTATACTAGAATGTAACATACCCAGCCTCCCAGGCTGGGCCACGTCACTACAATCACAACTTTTTTCACTGTGATAACCTTTGTCGCATCCCAAGCTCACTATTGGACAATGTTACTTCAAAATTCTAGTGCGCAGATACTACTTATAATGCACCGAGTATTTCTCTACGAGTATACTTATTTTAATATAATTATAGAAACAAAATAAATGTCACAAATCTTCTACGTGCTTAACCCTTTAGTACACATATATACTATTGTGTGTGCAACGCTTTGCACACATAATACTATTGTGTGTGCAATCGATCCAATGTTGCATGCAGATTCTATCACATTTGTGTGTATGGACTACTTCACTATGCACTCGACGATGTATACCATGCCATGGTATCTTCTAATCATACCACATAGTTTAACTTACATTAATAACTGTCATACTTCTCATATGCAACAAAATATATAGATTCATCATACATGTAGCTTAAAATAAACACTTATAACTAGCATGCCCACATATGTCACACCATACAAGAATATGAAATATATATATATATATATATATATATATATATATATATCACATGGTTGGTGACTTTTCATAAGAGATAAGTGTCCTTCACAGGCCTATGAAGGAAACTTATCTCTTATGAAAAGTCAACAACCACGTGCAGGACTCAGATGTTCTTCCCATCCATAGACGTTTTTGTTCATAATATTTCAGTGACAGGTCACTGCCAAGTGGGGGATTAAACTCCATGGGAAAAAGAGTTTCTATCACCAAGCTATGGTATGATATTCAACAAAAGGATTGGTCCAAGGTGTTGACTGTTGCAACTAGCCTATAGTCCCTCATTCCCCACGTGTTTGTCCCACCCTGAGAAGTGTACCCCTTCTGTGCTCAACATTCCTTTGACTTCCCCACTTCCCTATCAGGGAATCAACAACAAGTTAAACAGGAAGTCTCATATCCCTGTATCTAATCTCCAACACACATGGAACAATTACCAACAAAATCTCACCTAGAGAGAATGCTCAATGGCCTTAAAACACACATCTTCGATAGTAAACAAGCCTTCCCAAGAACATGGTTAAGAAATGACAATAGGTTGCAACGAAATATGTAATCCTTCATCGAGAAAATACATCTTAATGATCTCGGAATGAGTGATAATCCCCAAACTACACTAAGGCCGACAATATATATTGCATACCTTCAACTTGACACTTGTCACCTTCAGAAGTAGCTTTAACCACTTAGTGACTCAATCCCTACCCTCATGAACTTACAAACTTAATATAAATACATATCCATAAATTAAACTTTCGGAAATATTAATAAAATATTTCCTTTAGAGCATTGTAAATATTTCATGTATTGTAAATATTTCCTTTTCCATGGAGTTTAGTCCCCCCATATGAGTTGAATCTATGCACAGTGATATGATTATATTAAAAATCTTGAGGGTGATTACATTTACAATACAAGTGTACTGGCCTTTTGCATCGAGGCTCACTGGCCTTGAAAGACAACATATATACAAAATCTCTCTGGCCTCAAAACTCTGAGCTTAATCCGTTGTGCACAAAACTTTGATATGTGCACACTCTTCCTTTGGTGCACAATATTCTCACACTTACACAAGTCTATGGTATAGTATGAAATGTGCACATTCTTTCTTCGATGCACAATCCTTGCACAATCACTAGCCAGGGAATGCACACACAAAACTGAATCCAAGACTTGATACCAACAAGTCACCAACTTATATAAATAAATATATACATTTATACTTACATTTACATTTGAGGTTCGGCGTAGGGGTATTACACCACACTTTATTTAATATCCCTAATATGGACACTTGCAATTTCGAATTTGGTCTTAAGATAATAATTTTGATAATTCATCTCCCCTTGATTAATTTGGGCTCATTTTTTTTTTAATTTTAAGAGATTATACATTGCATGAGAAAAAAATGTTATAATTACAACACATATGATTAACCACAAGTCATAATTGTGAGGATGTGGGACTACGCAAAACATGTCTCAAGGAAATTATTAGAGTTTCAAGAAAATAGGAATTCTAGAAAATCATATTGTAAAATATGGACAAGTCTCATGGCATAATTGTAGGAAAGAAAGTTGAATGGATAGACTTGCCCAATGTTCTAACTTTGATTTATGTGTTAACATTTTGAATAGAAGCATTCAATATAATTATACGTATGACCACCTAATAAGTGAGTGCAACATAAGAAAGTATGACAAAAGCTAACATCCAATGAAAGATAAACATACCAAATAAAAGTACATGTAAACAAGCATGATTGGAACAAGATGGTCATGTACATATTTTACGTGCAAAGTTGAAGAGAAAATGATAAAAGAGAAGAGGGAGTATGAGATGTAAATAGGAGCACAACAAAGGGTGAGCATGCACATATAAATAATGAAAAAAATAACATTCACAAAACATCTACCTAGTGTCCATGTTGGAGTCATCTCTTTCAATACAACTCTACCCAAAACTCAATTTGTTGGAGACGCCTCTTCGTCTGACAAATATACCCAACACATTTCTGACTTGAACTTCCCTCAATGTGGCTTCCCCCCTCTTATACCATATGATGTAGAATGTTTCCCCCTTATAATGGAAACCCCCCATGGGACATAAAAACAACATTCAAGACAAAATTTGTTAATTATCAAATGAGTACATTCATGGCACTAACACAAAGTCCTCTAAGAGTAATTGAAATCTTCTTAGTCTTCCTAGATTAATGATCCATCAATACTTGATGTTTTGTGCTCATTTCTTCTTCCCAAATATGTGCTCCACCAAATTCATTTTGTATAATTCTCTAGATCATCTTTGTTGTGTTTTGATCTGTAACATCCCGCTCTGGCGCACTAACAAAACTTATTATTTGTGGACACTTGCTCGCAAGTGACCTGGACTTTTATGATGTTAGACCATTTATATTTGATTATTATGCGATTTCCAGATAACATGATGTGCTACTATTTGATGTAGATGGGTGTTATTGACTCTGTTTTATTGAGTGTGCAGGGTTTTTTACCTTGAGGATGCAGAGGCATCGGTAGAACCCCCTTGGACTCCGGACTAAGTCAGGGAGTGTGCTTTTGGGCTTATATATTTACTGTGATGTTTCATTGATTTGATGATTTGATGTTGACATTTCTGACATGATTTTTGATGATGCAGGCTGACGATAGCTTGCCGACCAGACTCACATATGGAGTAAAGGGGCCACACGCGATTTACAGAGAGGTTGAGGGAGAGGGGTGGACAACAACCCTATCACCGCCTACTAGCACTCCCGCCGTGGCTCGAACTGTAGGTTAACGATTACCTAGTTCGAGAGTATCCACGATGCCATGAGGGCAGACTACGACAGTTTCTCATGATGATTCTAAGGGGCACGCAATAAGGCGGGGGCCTTATTCCTTAGAACCCTTAGTCTCCCACAAGTTCACCTGGTGGAGTGTTGACTCCAGGGGTTATAGATATCTACCAATCAGTCCAGTTGGCAAGTTCCACCCTTGGATCATGTGGTGCATCCTGAAGGGCACGTCGCACAAAAGAAACGCAAGAAGCGAGTGGCACCCTTGGAGCACGTGGTGCATCCTGAAGGGCACGTCGCGTAAATGAAATGAACGAGG
>ML778224.1:92619-136931 GCA_009831015.1 Picea engelmannii
GCCGACTCATGCAATTACTCCTCCAACCACCCTCCGTGCCTGTCCCTTCTCCCCTTAAATGTTTTATCTTCTCGGGATTCATAGGCTCCCGCTCTGCATACGCAACCATTTTTAAACATTTTTCATCGATCTTTTAAGATTTATTTCTCAGGTCATTAAATGCGATATGTAGTTAGAGTATTACTTAATTATTCACAATTATTTTCTTTAATTAATTTTACTTTATAATCTTTAAATATTTATTTAATTAGGGTCGTTACACAACTAAAGTTTCATAAAATTTGAAGGCCAAATCATACTATAAAATATTGATATAATTTGTGATATAATTCCAGTGAACTAAATTGAATGGATAGAGAATTTCATTTTTCAAGAGATTTTTCTATTAAGATTTTAATGTAGTTGTGATGTATTGTATAGATATGTGTTTATATGATTTGAGAGGAGATAAGAGAAAAAACAGTTTTAATTTATTATAATATAATTTTTTTTTATAATATTTCTTGCAATTATTTTAAGAAAATGTATTTGGCTTTGATGTTTTTTTAGAAATTTCATGTATAATGTTACTTCTTTCCATAATTGAAATTTATGATTGATTTTCCATTCTCTCAATTTTTCTTACGAACCCTACACTCGAGGAAAGGAATTGGTGGATTCTTAAGATACATCCACCTTTGGTTAAGTCGAGAGAGGAAAGGAATATAAATTTTGTTATAGTAATCCATTTTGTTACCCCTCCTTCCCTTAGAAGAATATAACCAACTATGTTCTTTATCCTCAAAATAACTATGTTCTTTATCCTCAAAATACTAGGCCTTTTGTATCACTTATTCAAAAGTTTTTGTTTCCATTATTCTAATATGATTTTCGTAACATGGATTCAACCCACTAAGGAATCGATTCACGTTGATATTTTCATCTTTTTATGTAGGATGCATATTTTAGAAGTTGAGAGAATTTCTTCTTGTACTCTCCAACATAAATGAAAACCTACTTAAGATCATGGTAACTATTTATCCTTTTCTCATAATAGTGTGTTAAGAGTTATTTTTAGTAATTTTTCTAAGTGAATATCTTATATTAGATGTGCTTGAACATTTACCTTAAATTTTCTCACTATAAGGAGACCTTACCAATAAGGTTGTAAATGGAATTTGGATATTCTCACCTTTATTTTCTTCGGTATTCATGTAGTTAGAAATACTTATCTATACCCACCAACCATGCCTCAACCTATTCTCATATATTTTCT
The DNA here is from genome assembly GCA_009831015.1 of Picea engelmannii. Lineage (NCBI taxonomy): Eukaryota > Viridiplantae > Streptophyta > Pinopsida > Pinales > Pinaceae > Picea > Picea engelmannii. The sequence continues at coordinate 93,875 of ML778224.1, forward strand.
TCTCAATCAAAGACTTGTGGCTTGGCCTTACAAAACTCTTTCTACAATTCATCTCATTTGGTGCCTTTCTTCTCTTATGCTTACCCCTAGAGAAGTTGGTTCTATGAGAAGATTCCTTTAATGATGAATTCTCGTTGTCTAATGAGTAATGAAAAGTGGTGATAAGTAGAATCAAAAGAGTATTTCCTCGATCCTTGGGATCTCTAACTCGAGTCCCATTAGGTATTCCTCTTAATTCCATCCTCTAAATTACATATGTTATTCTATAGTAGTTGTGTATGTAACTTTAAAAACATTCAAGGTAGATAATGGTTAATCCTCGTTTTCTCCTCCTAATATTTCATCGACCTCCAATTAAATCTTTTTTACTAGCTCATTAGGTGGTTCTTAGTTTCTATGTCCATTTTGACAAAATTTCAACACCTTTTGTACTCACCTCTTCTACATAAACCTTTCCTTAGAGGTATATGGAATCTTGAGAGTCATATATATTGGAAAATTGATTTTCAACTCAATCCTAAAGGGATTTGTTTTGCAACAATTCTAAAATCTCATAATTAGATTGTAATTATCTAATTGTATAAGTATATTCTCCTTTGAAGAAACTTTGCAGTAACTATAATATTGGCAAAAACTACACTTGAGCTACCTCATGTAGTGTTGGACACTAAATGTAAAGAACACTTAGTGACATTATTTAACTAGAATTATATGTTATCTTAAACATAAACTAAAACATTGCATTCTAGTTCTCTAACCTATATAAACTCTTAAACACTAAAACGTTTCACACTTATCATGTCCATATCTTAATTTTAAGGATCACTCTTATGTTTTCCACAAAAATAAACCATAAAAAAACAAAATCATAAAGACAACCCATATCATTCACATATAAGACACATATTTACAATGGAAAAATCTAATATATAGGAGAAAAACTCACTCTAAATCCACAATCATATTCCCTACATGTCCTAGTGCATGACTTGTATCAATTGTGTCTCACTTAGCATAGCCCATTGTCTCATAGGACAACGAAAGATAGTCTAATTAGGAACTTGAGACACTAACATGACAATGAACCCTTCCTTGCCGAAAATCACATCGATAGATAGGATATGAGTTAATCCTTAGTCACAAACCCCTAGGAAACCATCAAAGTGGACTTAGATTTAATGTCCAAACTATCCATATGAATTTTTTATCCCTCATATGACTAAAAAGGGGACCTTTTTATGTTAAAGGGACACATAATATTGATTCAAACATAATTACTATACAAAAAATGCATACAATGTCCATTTAACCTCGATGCACCCAAGGTCCTCCTAATTATGATGTCCTATTAAAGGAATTAAAAATTCCTCCATTTGTATATGCAATTGTAACGATCCCACTCTAAGCACTTATAATTTTCCAAGTATTCTCCCCAAGCATATATTTTTTAACCTTTTATCAATATCTATCCCATCATATTATGTTATGGATTTGTTCCTTCTCCAAGTCCTTTAAATTTTCCTTAGGAAAAGTCCTATTGGACTAACATCCATGTTTCTCTCCCACCTTCCATGTCTTATCCCCATTCAAAGACCTTCTTGAGTTCAACATCCATCCTTCAATCGTTATCCACCTCTCAAAGTTAACCTTTCAATATTTTCCTCCACTCAATACCATTCCCATTGTGTGCAATGTCCTTTCTTCACTTATTTTATCCTTGGTTGACTCCCTTATAATTCCATCCGAGAATCCAAGCGACAACCTTGTCCTTCATCAATTATACCTTAGTTTTTTCCTTTTGATCTACATCCATCCACTTTACTCACTCTTTCCTTCCTCTTTTTCCTTTGTATCCCTCACTTCTTGTCTACTTCTCTACCTACAAACACAATTATAGAACAACTTCTCATTGTCCCTAAAACATTTCTTTATATCTCAAACATATGTCCATAGATTCCTTAGTGAATGGGAATGTCTATGTGTTTTTGTATAATGGGTATCCTATTATGTTCCTTTCATGTTTTCTATTCATGCCTAACTCTAACCATTCATTTCCTACCTCAAACCTATCAAACAATGCCTCTACAAAGTAAACTAGCCTTGACCTTACAATCCCGCCAACCTACAAGTATTACACACCAAGTGGCGCTCAACTAAAATTTGACCCTTATTGTTCCTTGAGTTGGTATTATTTTATTCATGGGGAGGATAGATAGTCCATATAACAAATGTTAATATTTCCATCCCTACATATTTTTATTTTTTTTACAAGGGATTCTCACTGCAACTTGTTGTCCTCTCATCTATAGAATGGTGTCATTTGATAGACGTTCACCTAGATAATCTATCAAAAATGTTCTAGTGTCTCAATCCTTACTAAATCATTCTAATATAGTTTTTTCAACTTATACTATCATATTGAACCACACTTCAATTTCTCCATCTTGCTACTTTTTGTATTGTCAAACAATAACACTAGTTGCCACTCTACAATGGCATGCCCATGCCACTTGAGTCTATTGTCCCATTGTCTCTTCATTCTATCCTTTTGGCATAACCTACTAGAATTCAAACCATAACTTACAATCCTCTGATATCTCATTTTCTTGCAACCTATTATTCATTAATTATGATCTTTTCCATCTCTTGTCCATTTTAATCCTTTAATATGGAACCCATACGACATTGGATTTCAAAAACTTTTGAAAGGATCTATAATGGTGAAGCTTGTTTTCAAGGCATATTCAAATATATTCAAAATATAATGATCTTTCTCATACTTCGTATGCCAATTGTGATAATCATTTAGTAACTCAAACCCGTAGGGGTCATTTGAACATAGTTCAAGTCAAACCCATAGCTTTCATCCAATTACATTACATTCGAGACTTCATTGAACATTACATGATATGTAATGAATTGGAGTGTGATTATATAGGACTTATCACTCAATTGTTCACAACAAACAAAATTTGAGAGGTTGATGTTTTAAAAGGGGCTAGGGAGGTAAAGATTATAAATTTCCAACTTCAACAATAACAATCATAGTAGATATGCACTCATTTTCATTTCAAATTAATAGACATTCCATTCCAGTAAAAATAGGTGTTATATAGCCCTCCGAGCCTCTATCATAATTGTTTTTCCAACTCCACCATACAATAACTCTTATTCACTAAAAACATGTAGTTAAAAATATGGGTATCCCACACATGGAAATTTATATGTTAAGCATTTAATTGAATCTCAAATGAGTTAAAAAAATTTAGATGCAGTGAACTAAATAGGGTTTTAGGATACAAAACAAATTTTTCAATATAAACTATATGCACGCATATGAGTGATGAGGATATCAATGGAATAGTGTATTCCACAACAATTATAGATGAAAATCCTCACGGTAATGGAGATGTATTTGGGATTTACAGCTCCACAATTTGCACATTTCAAGTTTGGTTCCGAGTTCATCTATACTATCAATTTTTATTATGAGTCATAGAGAATATGTCATTGGTTTTTTTACTTAAGAAATACAAAACGAAAGAAAGTCAATTCCTCTCCCCTACCCATTGGTCGAGTCTGTTTGCATTCTTGATTCTACAATCAAGAATGTTTTTTTCCCTTCCTAAACTATTACTATTTTTCCTTTAAATATTTCTAGTTTTGTATTTTTTATACCTATAGTTTTGACTATGTGTAGAGAGTCGTGCCACCATTTATATATATATAATTTAATTGTGAATAATTTTAATAAACTAACTTTTTAAACATGGTTGGTTATATAGAGAGAGGTATAACTTAATTTTATTATTTTTATAATAATCACTCACACATACAAGAGAATATGATATTAATAGTCTATATTAATAATAATAATTTAATTTTTAAAGGTTATTTTCTAGTAAGACACTAAATTGACTTATGAGATCTTCTATTTTTTTTTGTGAAACATGGAAGCTCTTAAACATCAATTTTCAATTTGGTCTCTAGTTAGGTTGTGATGTAATTAAAAAAAATATATTATTATATATTTCTGTGATTAAAATATGGATGTATAGAGATTATAAATTATCTAGAAAATTTGAAAATGTGTTGATCAAAGGATGAAATGGTCACCTGAACCAACTCCAAAAGGTAGTAAAATTTGGATCGAATATTAGAGAAACAATGTTTTTAATCATGGTTGGCATTAAGGGTGATATGTGGGTTATGAATTACAATTCACACATTAAATAACTATATAGTGCAAACACATACATTTTATGATATTTGTTGCAAAGCATAATCAAATCTATGCATATAAAAATTATTGCAATATTGAAACTCATAATTAACATGATAAATCTCTCTAAAATCTCTATCCTACTTGAAATAAATTACATATAAATAATAAATACTACCAATTTATATTCACATAGTTGTAAACTATTCATATATGTTTATCCATGTTCTATGTTAGTGATTTGTGTTAGTAATTTATATCAACAACACTTGAAGTGTATCAAAATTACTCAAGTTTGATAGTATATAGCTTATAGAAAATGTCGTGACTAACATTTTTGTGACATTATTACAAAGTAGCCAAATTGTACTTGTGTCAATTTACAACCATTATTTTAAAAATAAAAAATCAATATTGTGGAACTTCAAGCTCTTTAATAAATTATGAATCATTTTTAAGTGTAAGATTTGCATTTTCTCTTTTTCTAATATTAATATAAACAATTAATATTGTCAAGATCACTTTAGTTGGAGGATTTTTTTTTATCTATTTTTATATTTAATATAAAATTTAGAATTGTTATCATGGTGTAATCAAATAATTTATTTAAAAAATTAATAAAATTGTATAATCATTAAATGAGTAATCTAATTGAGTATACATACATATTTAATCAACATGTTGTATATTTTTGGACAACAAAGTTTTCACCTAGAAAATAAGTTAAACATTTTATGGCATTATATGATTATAAATGCGTGCAATCACAATCCAAATTAAATGAATTTTCAGAACTAGATTTCAACATTTTATGACATTTTCTGGAAGTACAATATTATATTAAATAATTGATACATCTCAAATTTAATTTTAAAATAGATAAATCAATAATATTGGTAAACATTAATATTGTTAATCCTTAAAATACTTATAATACATTTTATAAATCAAGATAAAAATAACCAACAATCAAATGAAATATCCAAATAATTAAATAATGTGTAATATAAAAACATCAAACAACATCAACAACCATATATCTAATATAAAAAGGCATAATACACATGAATGATAACATCATGTGTCAAATATACATCTCAAGTATACATGTCAATAATCAATATACATCTCCCATATACAACACTATTAGGAAGTCAATAGCTATGAAATCAATAAGTGGACGGGTCAATGCATCAATAAGTTGAGTAGTAGTAGGAGGTGGTTGTGCATGTGGGGAAGGAGGTGGAGAAGCAGAAGGAGCATCGTTAGACCTTTCATCAACTGAAAACATAGAAGACAAAAAAGAAGAGAAGTAGAAGAAGATAGACAAACACGTATCGTGACCCTTCACTCCTTAGTCTCCACCCTATATAATTCCATTAATATACTAGCAATATCACCAAACAAGAATCTCAAATCAGGGGGGGTTGTGTGCAAATATCCTTGAAAGCATGGGATCCTACAATATCACTATAGGTCAAACTAGTTGGATCTTATAGTCAATCATCAAAGTACATAACTAATTAGTGAAATAACAAAAAAATCAAATATGGTGCATGCTAATTCTGCAGTCCTCATCCATAACATGGATTTTGGTCATATTTACATCATATTATAGACAAATCCCCTCACCACCATATGAGACAATAACTACAAAATTGTAGACAACAATTAGATAATTTAAAATATATATTAGAATCAAGAACATGAGTGTTAAATATGACAAAACATTTGCAACTAGGCTAATAAAAACACCATGATAATCTTAACCCTCTCATCTGGTTGTTCAAGAGTAGTAAATAAGAGTTTCAAACACCTCTACCATTCTATCCCAACATACGGATAATGCACAAGGTAGATGACATGGTCTTCCTTACTACACAACATATTGATGACCTCCTCACCCATAACTCTGCAAAACAACTCTAACTAGCCCCTCTTGAGTAACATTTGGCCCCACATGTGCATACAAACATTATTGATTTGTGTAGGAGGGTGACATTCAAATTACAATCGAGTGACCATAAACCTCTCTAAAAATTAATTTATAACTAAAGAGAAAAGGGGAATATTTTTCTCCCCTCTAATGCTCTATGACATCTATCCAAAGCAACACAAAAATATTGTAGTAGAATACCATACCATTGTATCAATCTAGGTCGCTAAACAAGGTTATATAGATAATGCATTATATGGAAAATAATGTATTTCCCATCAATAGTGTGGTGTGCTATCACAATGATGTCAAGGTACAAGCACATAACCTCCTTGGCTTTAAAAGAATGCAATTGTAATTTACCCATTAGTAACCTAGAAGTCATCAAGGTTAGTAATATTTGGACCAACATATCTCTAGATATATGCCACCTAGGTCTCTCTTACAATACCATCCAACACATTGAGGAAATGAGGAAAATATTTCTTCCTCCTAAATAACTCACTGATGAAATAAATTTCCTCCTTTGTGGATCTATGCCATAGATCAAGACCAGCCCTAAATGTTTGTGTTCCATGATCCCAACAATGGATTAGCTATCACAATAAATCAATGTTCCTCTAAGAGATTTACCCTCCTCAAAAAACTTTAGGAGACCAACATCACTCAGAAGGAGGCAAGTCTTAGTAGCAATCAAGTAAGAAAATAGATCATTCTCCCTCTCTCAACCATTACAATCATGCTCAACTTATATGCATTGACCTACTAGTGTTGTAGTCATCCCTCGGAAAAAATAGATACAAAACATAATTAACATTCATATAATTCATTCAATATTGAATTTTAAATTTGGTGCATTGCTAAAATACTTGGTGCATTTATTTTATTTTATAGAAGTGCACCATCTTTATTACTCCCATGAGCACATTGACACTAATAATGTTATACTAACCAACATATAGTTAATCTATAATTTGTAGATCATGTTAGTACACCATGAGAAAGAGGCACTTTCTTGTTAATGTGATGCACGTATTCATCCATTATTCTAAAGTGATACAAGTGCATGTAGTCATCATTTGTGGACATGGAATAATCTGTAGCAATAAACCACACATTGCTAATCCACATTAGCATACCACAAATCATAGGCACATACAAAATAACAAGTTTATACACCATCAATGACACATTGCCTCATCAACACACACCACCATCATAAGGAATATTTGATTTGTGTTTTGAGGTGTGTAATCCACATTAGCACACCACAAATCATAGGCACATACAAAATAACAAGTTTATACACCATGAATGGCACATTGCCTCATCAACACACACCACCATCATAAGGAATATTTGATTTGTGTTTTGAGGTGTGTGTGGGGATAATCCATAGCACTAAACAACACTGCTATTATTCCACGTCAACGCACCACAAATTATAGGCACATAAAAGATGTGATGTTAGTGCTACAATGTGAGAGGGTGGCACCATAGACAATGAGCGTAGTCATCGCCACATGCACCGCAAACTTGCCTTGTATTTCATGATGAACATATATGGATAGGCTACCCCAACCATAGTGCTCCATAGCATCTCTTAGCACACCAAATAGTGCAATAAATATGTGCACTAACTACTTTCAATAATCAATGTTATTATAATAGTTAAGAGAATTGCAAGCGGTGTGGCGTGTACCATCATGCAATGCACAAAAATATAGTAGGTCGCATAAGTCGAATTTAATAAAAAAAAAATACTTATTTAATTAGAAAGCAAAGCAACACTGTGGAAATGTAAATTTATATATAGCAAGGAAATTACCTGGTCTCGTCTCATCTCTATCACAAAAGCATGGCTCCTAAAAAAACCAAAACTAAATCCAAGGGGTTTTAAAAAATCTAGATATGAGATGGATTTCGTTCTTGATTAAGATATTCAACGAAGTCCAATGATTCAAAAGAATGTGACAATGGGGAACTCGTAGAGGAACAAAGATCACTGGTGTTTGAAGGAGTTGGAAGTAGTCTTGGATAGTAAAATGGAGAAATTGTTCTATTAATAATTTTTTACTTAACTCTTCCATTGTGAACCTCGTATGCACTTATGTGGTTATAAATATGGCAAGTTGTTAAGCATATTTTCTTAAAGTAGTCTATTTCTCTTCCATTGTGAACCTCGTATGCACTTATGTGGTTATAAATATGGCAAATTGTTAAGCATATTTTCTTAAAGTAGTCTATTTTACAAAGTTTAAAGATAGTTCACGATTTTTTTTATTTAATCTTTTGTATCACAATGAAATAGGGCACATTGCTAAGCATGTTTTCTTAAAATAGTTTACTTTACTAAGTTTGAGTATAGTTCATGATTGTTTTATTTAACCCTTCTGGAATGTGCCTTGTATCACAATGAACTAGTGTAGTTATAGGTTTAGTAAGAACTAGGAATATATTTTTTAAAATCTTCTAAAAAATAATGAGTTTTTTTATTTAACCTTAATTTGATGCTCTTTGTATCAATGATGGGGTTATATGTTAGGCTGCACTTAGGTAGTGATATGTTTAGTGTGCATTGCATAGCAATTTGTTTTAAAATAGACTTTTTTACAATATTCAAGTTGTGAGAGATGATGGCATTTTAAATGTTGTTTGCAGTGTGTTTAGATATACAGAGGTGCGAATTCTCATGCTAGCATAGAGCACCAATGCACCTAACCATTTTTAGGTGAAACAAACATAAAATATCTATTAAAACCTCTGCTAAAACCTCCACCAACCAACCTCCACTAGAAACTTGACCTTCCAACTTCCACTAGAAACCTCCACTAAAAAGAAGTACTTTTATAAAATCATGTTTTCCTTGTTGTGTTTAGATCTTGTACAATGCCTTCTTGCACTATGAAGTTCATGTGAATTTTTTCTTATCTCTACATTATTTTTGGAAACAATAAAATGATAGTTTTGATTATGTAACTTGGAGTTAACAATTTCTTTGCAGAAATTCAATCTTTTATTTTTCTCTTTAAAGTTAGTTGTGATAGTTATTTAAACAAATTTGATATCTTGGAGGTTATCCTCCTCCCCTATCCCTCATTGGTTTAACCAAGAAACTACATCTCTAGTACAACTTCTTATGAGCCTTGAGTAATTTTATTAAGCAGTGATAGAAAGCCTCTCATTATTCATGGCAATTGTGTGTTCTTGTACAATGAGTCTGTAACCATTGTCTTACACCCAATGGGTGTGTGGGTGTGGTGATTTCATTCAAATGATAAGTAATAGCTATGAAAAATGGGGTAATGAAGTATATACGTGGAGACTCAGATTCAAAACCTCTTAAGTGGGTGAAAATGAGGTCAAATTGAAGTCATGGGTGATTTTGACAATATGGAAACAATCCTCATAGTGTGACCATTTTTCGAAAGAACAACTAAAAATTTATATAAGCAACATTCCAAAATATATATATAATTTATAAAATCAACAGATGTGCCCACAAGAAATGATTAACCCTATAATAGATGTCACATGTTTTTTGAAGCACTACAAGATAAAATTATAAGGTGCTTAAGCCCGTAATACAAAAGTCACAAGATGGGCTCAAGGTATCATAAATCTAATGTTAAAAGGTTCCAAACAAGACCTATATGTTAACTAAGAATACAATGTAAGTTCATGAAAAACAAGGCACCTCACTCATTTTGCAAGAATCATGCTACATGAATATAATGAACAGGAACTCAAAATTCTGAGGATGTATGTGATCTGAACCCGGGGGTGATTAGTTTCCAATAATTGGTTGATTTTGTCACTCCTTCAAAAGGGTCAGTTATAGATCGTTTTATTTGAGTGATTTGCAATTAAAGTTAAAGTTCAAGTCCTATTAGCTTGAATCCAAATTGAATTAATGTCTCTGTAGATTCCTTATGTGTTATATGTCATGATTGTATTTATTGATCTATGTGCGGAAATTCATGAAAGTAAATATAAGGACAAAATACACATAAGAGATATGACACTTCTCTTGATAATGGAGTTCACTTGATGTGGGATACTTCTCCAGGTCATGCTCCAAATCCTTATCACTTTATTCCCCTCACTATAATGATGTCTCTCCTTTTCAAGTTGTAAGGAAAAAGTCCCTTTTCGATGACGAAAACAAGAGATTGGAATGTGATCAGGAATGTATACAAGCTTCACAAGTTCTCATGCTCATGAGGCATCCATGATGCTGACATGGACATCATTCCCACATATTCAATACATAAAAAGAGGAAGAATAAAAGATGACACCCATTGTCATGGATCCATCAAGTACCTTAGATCTGCTGCTCAGATCCAAGCATAAATATGCATCCCATACAAAGATCCCGCAACCACGAGATTTAGAACTCCTTCGATGGCCACTTATCATGCAAGTGCCACAATTTCTCAGTCACATGTAATTGATTGGTTTTTGGTGGAAGAAGAGAAGAAAATAAAAGATAGAAGGAATAAGCTAATCTTGTCGCTTTTTTCCAGCCTCTCCATGCTCCTTCAAACCTATAACACGCATGTTATGATGCAACATTTAATGAAAAAACAACATAATGAAAAACATTCTTATATTAGCTTCTCCAAAACATAGTTTGCTGATATGAAGCTCTGCTGCAAAAAAAAACCTCGCCATTCGATTCACGTCATTGAATTACTTAAAAATGAATGTCAAATTGTCTCCATCGAACATAGTCACCTTCAGGCCCTTTCTGGACCTTCTGCCTCGATCCACATCCAATTATGGGCAGTTAATGCACTGTTTTCATTGGAATCTGTGCCACTATATGGTCTGGGCATGCTCTCCTGTGCACTGGAGAAGTTCAACACTTAAATAATAAAGAGGGTGGAACTACCCATGAGCCAGTTTAGCCGAATTGGTTGGTGAAGGCTAAGTTAAGGCGCAAGTTAGAGGAGGCCACGGGGTCAAATTCTTTGGCGTCCTTTTGGAATGCTTACCAATTCTTTTCTAAAGTTGGCGAATCCCTGCCAGATTTGGTAGATCCTCTAGATTTGGCAGGACACCACCAGATTTGGGGAGTTTAATTTAAAACTAAATTTCAAAATTTTTGGCATGCACCCTCACAAGGCATTTGTCGGCTACCATGTGGTAGCCTATGATTGGGCCACGTGGAAACCACCCATTGGACCTAACAACTGTGCATTCCACGTCACCTACTGACGTCACCTGTATGGACTACCACGTTAGCTATTGACTGTACCTTCCACCTCAGTTTCCACATCATCTGTATGAACTTCCACGTCAGTTGTACGGACGACCATGTCACCTCTATGGGCTACCACGTCACCTGTATGAACTGCCACATCAACTACCATGTCATTGTATGGATTTCCACCTCATTTGCCACATCACATTACGGACTGCCACGTCATCCACCATCTCATCGTACAGATTGCCACGTCACTATATGGACTGCCATGTCAGTTTCCACATCATTGTATGGACTACCACATCACTGTACGGATGACCATGTCAGTTTCCATGTCACTGTATGGACTTCCACATCATGTGCCACATCACCATACAAACTGCCACATCAACTACCACGTCACATGTACGTACTGTCAAGTCATCTGCCATATCACCGTATAGACTGCCATGTCACCATACGATATTCCACGTGGCTATATGGATTGTCACGTGGCACATTTTTACTAGTCCACAGGATGACGCGAGAAGGCCAAATATGAGTGACACGTGGTAACCTCTGGTGCTTCCATGTCACCCTGCTGACATTAGAATTATAGGTGTCACATCCTACACATGCCACGTATGTTGTAGAGATGTTGACATCATCCATACCGATGTTGACGTCAGCAGTACGAATGTTGACTCATACCCCTGCTAACTGGGCTAGGTTGACCAAACATTGACAGCGGATATCTTTCAATCCGTAACTCTATTTGACGTTCCATTTGCATCGTTGGAAAGCTTGTGAAGCGTTATTTGTGATCATGTCATATTCATGGAGTTTTAGGAAATTTTAAGTTTTCCCTTTCTCTGCCTGCTAAGACCATTCTTTGCCTCCTAAGACACTTCTGAAACTTTTGTGATGTTCCCTAGATCTATCTGGATCACACCTCTCAATTGAAAGGAATTTTTCTTCCCAAAAGTCTTTACATGATAAGTTTCATGTCCATTGAACTTACAATAAGAAACCCATACCCAAACTACCTCACAGGGCCTAACAATATCAACATGTGCCAGACAAGAAGTGATCAACAATCATCACTTTTACATAATACCCTTCTATGGGGTTTGAATCGCAATATGTGATTTACAAATATGGCCACTCTCAACTAGCTATCAAATACCTTTTTGAATGGAGCACAAAGGTATCAAATATTTTTCAGCTTGAACCTACAGAGGATATCATCAAAAGTACTAGAAGCCTTGCATGAAATAACAGACTGGTACCCGGAAAATAATTACACATACATTCATGTGTACATATATAATGTCCCACAACACCTATTTCTCGAGTATGTTTTGGATAAAAAAAATTCTAGTGAGGTGGCATACCAAATAGTGGAAGTCAGCATAGAATCTATCCTGTAGATGGAGAACAAATGGAGTTGGCCTAGTTTCTTGATCAAGCTAGGGGAATTCACAGTATTAAATGTCACACATGCAAACAAGCAGGTCTTCACTATGAAATAACTAATGTTGTGTACAAGGACATAAAATAACCATGACCAAAACAATGCAGTGTATAATAACTACACGACCTTGAATATGGTTCCCCCCACGAGACATGGGAAGAAGGAGAAATTTTCTGCAAGGCCAGGTCATATGAAGAAATATTGGCCCTTGTAATTGGCACACCCTAAGATAATTATTTTCTTGCAGAACAAGAAGAGAAGAAAATTAAGTTTCTTCAACAACTATAGCAAGTAATCATGGATGCTTGGGAGAATATGGATGCAAATGCAGATCCTGGAAAGAAAAAGATGAATAAGATATAAGGAAATTATTTGAAGCTAAAGAGAGGGCTAGGATAAATAAAACATGGAATAACTTGCCTGAATAAATTGAGGCATCCTGGAATGTCGCACAGAGATTCAAGTTTGTAGAGGAAGAAAATACTTGTGAATCCATGCAGAAATACAAGGCTGTAGAAGAGTCACATTATTGCAAGGCCATGGAAGCAGAGAAATCTTGCAAATCCAAGGAGGATGAAGCTTCCTACAAAACCGCGGAAAATAAAAATAAAATGTATGAACAAGCTTCCTGTGCGTTCTGCAATGTTCCTGACTTGGATAGTATAGGAAACATTGCTAATGTGTGTGTAGGATCAATAGTTTACAACATATAAATGGTCATACAAATAATAAATGTAACAAAGGACTGCAAAGTTTATATTATGATATCTCTGTGGATTATAAAATGGTTGAATGCAGTTGAATAAACTAACAATACTCGACTAGATCAACATACAAAGGATCTTATCCGGAATACAAATAATAAACTAAAAGATAATACCCGGAATATGGGAGCACTGCAGAATCAATGGATGCACTGGGACTATGGCAGCTCTGACGGTAACTATTGGAAGTCTGGAAAGTTCTCCCTGGGAGATATACTTCTCATAATGGCCTGGAAACTGTCCCAAATGATGCGCCCTTCTCTATTCCTCAGTACTGGTATCTATCAAAACCCTTTGCTGATGAATCTAGACCCCATATGGATACCCCTGAGGGAATGCACCCCTCTTCTTTTGGAAAAATGCATCCTAGTGATTCCACCATCATAATCAGATGAGATATGTCTCAAAATGACCACCTTGGTCTACTGGAAAATGGGTTGGAAGGGTTTCCCTAAATCTGGTCTGATGCTCACTCTAGAACCCCAAATGTTCCCGTCAAAAGTGTCGCATGTCCAACTCTGGAAAATGCATCCCATTTGATTCCTCTGTTGGAATCTAATGAGGAACCAGGAAAAAATACGCCTTGCCCTCCTCTCAAATAGGTAGGAGGGAAATCTCAAATTTTTCCCTGGATGGGATAAGTCGACTAAAAACCCTCTTAGAATTTGTGCCCCCACTCTATATGAATGTGCCCTTGTTGTTGAACACTGTGTAACTATTGTTGAAGAATGATGGAAGACCTGAATGATCTTCTTAGTGACTAGGGTGTGTATCTCAACACCGAAATCAGACAACTGGTGTCTTCCTCCTGGAATCCATTGAACTATCTCTCTTGAGATGCGCCTCTTCTCCTTAATGACAAGTCATAATATGCATAATAATGAATTAGGTCGTTGAGACTTCCTTTATATCTTTCAAAAACCCTAAATCACGCTGAAACCCTAATTCACTATTGACTTCCAAAACCCCAAATCACTGTTGAAACCTTAATTCACTGTTGACTTCTATTTTTAGCTCATAATGACCTAAAAGCACTTTTAACCCATTTTAGCTCAATGTCACTTTCCGAATATAACACCTGTGACTGGAGTGACCTCTAGTAACCCTGTTTACCCCTCTTTGGCCTTGGGTATAGTCTAACGGGGTAGTTTAGACCATTAAGTCTCCTCTCTGGATATCCTATTTGGAAAGGGACAGTATAGTCCTCCCTTCCTGAAATTGCTTGTCCTCAAGCAATACTAGTCCAGGGTGTTGCAACACCTACTCACTCTCCCAAGTAGCGTCCTCTACTGGAAACCTTCTCCATCTAATCAAACACTCTCTGATGACCCTGCTCCTAAGTTTCCACTCCTGAAACTCCAAAACCTCATCTGGAACTAACTCCAACTATACCTCCTCATACAACGGGGGAAGCTCCTCTGATTTGCTAATGAATTGTCCCATTGCCTTTTTGAGGCAAGAAACGTGGAACACGTTATGAATCTTTCTCCCCTTTGGAATATCTAGCTCATAAGAAACCTCGCCTACTCGACGCATAAACCTGTAAGGACCATAAAATCTGGGCTTGAGCTTCTCGACCCCACTCTTCTTCAGAGATTATTGTCTGTAGGGTTGGAGTCTCAAGAAAAATAAATCTCCAACCTCAAAGTTGTGCTCTATCCTGTGCCTATTCGCACTTATCTTCTATCAGTTTTGCGCCATCTGGAGGTTCTCTTTAAACAACTTAAGAATCTCCTAACTCTCTATGATCCAATCCTTGGCCTTGGGAGATCTTCTCTCCTCAAAGACCAAGTCTACCAAAGTGGGAGCATCATATCCGTACAATGCTCAGAAGGGTGTCCTACCAATGGACATGTGGAAGGTGGTGTTGTAGCAATGTTCTCCTAAATGTAACCACTTTACCCACATTCTCTATTGTCCTCCTACATAGTTCCTCAAATACCCTTCAACCCACTTGTTGACAATCTCGGACTGCCCATTTTTCTGAGGGTGATAGTTGGTCCTAGGTTTCAACTCTGTCCCCACCAACCAAAACAACTCTCTCCAAAATGTCTCTATGAACCGACTATCCCTGTCACTGACGATGTTCTTCGGCAACTCATGAAGTCTGAAGACCTCCTTGAAGAAATACTCGGCTATCTGAACTGCATTGTACTCTATCAGTATGGCATAGAAGTGAGAAAACTTGGTCAATATGTCGACCACTACATAGATACAGTCCTTACCCTAGACCTTCGATAGACCTGTGATGAAGTCCATAGATATACTCTCCCATTTCTTCTCTAGAATGGGGAGTGGCTAGAGTAGCCCTGCTGGAAGAGAATGCTCTGACTTGTTCTGTTGGCAAGTCACACACTCACTGACATGTCTCATAACATCTTGTTTAAGGCCCTTCCATGAGAACCTCTCTCTGATCTGTCTATAGGTTTTGAAAAACCCTTGATAGCCTGCTAGAGGTGAAATATGAACTACGGTGAGGATATTCTTCTTGAGACCTGAATATGGCACCAAGTAGACTCTATCCTTTTAAAATATGACATCTTCAATGACCCTATACCAGTCATACTGTATCTTCCCATCCATTGCCTCACAAGCAAACTTGCTCTTGAAATATTCCACTAACAAGTGGGATTTCCAATCTGTTGAAATCTCCATCAAAGACCATGCCATAGGTGTCCTCGATAGTGAATCGACCACAATTTTATTCTTCCCCTTGACATACTCTATGTCAAAGTCAAATTCCTATACCTCCATCACCCATTTCTCTTGGCACTCACTGAGGTCATTCTGCTCAAGGAAATACTTCAAACTGTTGTGATTGGTCTTGACCACGAATTTGTTGCCCACCCAATATTGTATGAACTTGGTCAAGCAATGCATGATTTCCAACATTTCCTTGTCATAAATGGAATACAACCTCTCAGGTTGAATAAGATTTTGGCTCTCAAATACAATGGGGTGTTCTCCCTGCATCAAAACTGCATCGATCGCTACATCGGATGCGTCACACTCTAGTACAAATGGCAAGGTGAAGTCTAGTAGTGCCAACACTGGACAAGTGCCCATGACTTCCTTCATGTGATCAAAGGTTTCCTGTGATTTCTCGGTCCATATGAAGGCCCCATGCTTGGTAATATCTGTCAGCAGTACTCCAAGTTGACAAAAACCCCGGACTAACTGCCTGTAATAGTTACATAGCCCGAAGAAGCTCCTCAATTATGTCATGTTCCTCGACGTTGACCAATCCAGAATGGCCATGATCTTCTCTTGGTGCACCTGTACCCCCTGTGCATTGATTATTTTTCCTAATTAAAGAATCGCTATCATACCGAACTCACACTTGGACTCTTTGGCATATAATTATTGTGCCTCCATGATGCTCAATACCTCATCTAGGTGCCTCATATGCTCTTTCCATGACCGACTATAGATAAAGATGTCATCGAAGAAAACAAAGAATGATTTCCTTAACCGATCCCTAAATATATGGTTCATGCAATACTGGAATGTAGCGGGTGCATTGGTTATCCCAAATGGCATAACCAAGAACTCAAAGTGTCCAAAATTACATCGAAATGTCGTCTTCTCTATGTCCTACTCTCGGATTCCAATTTGACGATATCCAGAGCGTAGATCATTTTTTGAGAAGAAAACTGCCCCATCCAGTTCATCCATCAACTTGTCAATGTGTGGGATAGGGTACCGATTCTTGATGGTTTTCTTGTTCAAGGCTCGGTAATTAATGCACATCCTCATGGTGCCATCCTTCTTCAAAACTAAGACAACTAAAGAAGCAAATGGGTTTTTGCTCAGTCTGATGTGTCCCATCACCAGCAATTCCTTGATTGCCTTCTCTATCCCATCCTTGAACCTCCTAGGATGACGATAGGGAGGGGAGATCATAGGTTTGTCCCGCTCGTCCAACTCAATGGTGTGCTCAAACCCTCTGTTAGGTGGTTTCCCTAGTGGAATTGCCTTAAAGACATGTTGATGTCGTCTCAATAAATTCTTGATCTATGTATGGTACTGTTGTCGACCTTCTGAATCCTTCTGAGTATTGATCAAGAATTATGCGACATATTCTACCTCCCCATGTCTAAATATCCTTTCCATCCTCTTGGCTGAAACTATTTTGGGTGCTCCTGTCGACATACCTCTTAGAACAACCTTCTTCCCATCTTGATCTCTGAATCCCATTTCGAAGGTTTGGTAGTTGGTAGTGATTTTTCCCAAGGTAATCATCCACTGAACTCCTAACACCACATCTATTTCCGATAGGTCAACCACATAAAATATGTCTCTCACTGTGTAGTTGCCTAAATTCATCTCTAAGTTTGGATCTCTGTCTAGACACTCCACTGTGTGGCCATCTGCTACCTCAACATTAAACCCCTCAAACTCCTCTGTCTGAAGTGCCCGTCTCGATACTAGTGAAGCATCGATGAAGTTGTAGGTGGCCCCACCATCTATCAAGGTGATTTCTCATTTCCCCTGAATAATCCCTCTGACACGGAGGTTATCATACCTAGAAACACCAGAAAGGGTCACTATGACTCCTCTCTTTGTTGGTTTCCTCCTGTTATCATGCTCTGGAGGTTGTGGAACTACTGGAGGATGGGATCCTACCGGTGTCAGTGTTCTACATGGAGGTTTCTCCTCTACTAGTGTTGACTCATCCTCTGAACTAGTGGATCCACTGTCTTGCTCCTCCTCCTCACTGTCCACATTGTATGTTGCTACCTCAATATAATGAATCTCTCCCTTGCCCATGCACTGATGGCATCGGACCCAAGGAGATTTGCAGCTGAAGCAAAGCTTCTTCCTCATAAGATATCACCTATTTTCATCATCCAACTTCTCCTTGCCCTTCTATTCTCTCTGGAATGGATTCCTGTCTCAATCCCTCTAGGGCACAAATGGTTTGGAGAAAGTTTTAGTCTTTGGAACTGAGTCTGCCAGATCTCGAGTGCGAAGGATGGAATCTTGCAAAGTGGGAGGCATGTATGCCTTCACCCATCCTCTCAAAGGCTCTATGAGTCCTTATGTGAATAACATGATCAGCTTGGGCTCTGATATATCTATCACTGCCACGGCTACTTGCTGAAACTTTGTGATGAATACCTCTGTTGTGCCAGTTTGTCTCAACTAGGATAGATCCCTGAAGTGTATCTTGGGATCCTTTTGTCAAACCTATCCATGAGCCTATCTATAAAATCCCTATAAGAGGTGATGCGACTGTGACCCAATGTCACCAGTCCATGATACCACCACTCATGTGCCTCACCATCCAAGTGTAAGGTCGTGAAAATGATGAACTATGTCTCAGTCATCTAGTTGAGCTTGTCATACATGTCTAGCTTCTGTACCCAGGATCTGGCAGTGTATTTGGACAATCCATTGAAAGAAGGGATGGTGAGTTTCCCAACTTTTCAAATGAAATCAAGGTTATGCCCCTACTGTTGTTGTGGTCCTCTCCTCTACGAATCTGTAGGGTGGTTTCTAAGTCTGAGTCTACAATACTCCACTAAGGTCATGTCCTAATGGAATTCATGACCCAACGTTGTGTACTCACTCCTATACTCTGCAATGTCATCTGCATGAGTAGGTGGCCTCTGTGCTATCATTGGCGGTGCTGCTACTAGGGGTGCCCTCTGGAAACTAGGAAACAAGGATCTGAGAATCCTACTTGCAGATGTGTATGTGCGAGAGGGTGACTGGGGTCTACTGCCTGCTCCTAAGTTCCCCTTTGCTATGTGTGGGACTTGTGTGTCTGGGGTGCCCACTCTATCCAATCTATCAACCACCTGTGCCAAGGACTGAGACATGGTCTATTGACTAGCTAACATATCATTGATAACTTGCATGAAAGCTATCTCTGGATCTACGGGGGCCTTGCCACTACCCTCTGGTCGCTCATATCTGTCTCCTAGCATCATCTCTAAATCGCGCTCAGCTTCATACTCTTACCTTTTCTCTACTTCTTTGTGTGCCTCTTCCTCTTCCTTTGATCTAGGAGGAAAATGGGGGAAATCAGGCCCATGCCTTCTTTCCTTATGCATGTTGTAAGTGACATATTCGTCACCTACGTGTTCATGGCCTTCTGGGTCTTCTGCTTCACTCATTGTCTTTAGTCACATGCTAGTAGGACTAAAGCTCTGATACCACTGTAATGTTCCTGACTTGGCTAGTCTAGGAAACACTACTAATGTGTATGTAGGATCAATCATTTATAGCATATAAATGGTCATACAAATAATAAATGCGACAAAGGACTGCAAAGTTTATATTATGATATCTCTACGGATTAAAAAATGGTCGAATGTGGTTGAATAAACTGACAATACTCGACTAGATAAAGAAACAAAGGATCTTAGTTGGAATACAAATAAGAAACTAAAAGATAATACCTGGAATATGGGAGCACTGTGGAATCAATGGATGCATTGAGACTATGGCAACTCTGACGGTAACTGCTGGAAGTCTAGAAAGTTCACCCTGGGAGATATACTTCTCGGAATGGCCTGGAAACTGTCCTAAATTATGCACCCTTCTCTATTCCTTAGTACTGGTATCTGTCGGACCCCTCTGCTGATGAATCTAGACCCCGGATGGATACCCCTAGGGGATATGCCCCTCTTTTTCTGGAAAAATGTATGCTAGTGATTTCACCATCGGAATCGGACATGATATGTCTGAAAACGACTGCCTTGGTCTACTGGGAAATGGGTCAAAAGGTTTTCCCTGAATCTCGTCTGATGCTCGCTCTAGAACCCCAAATGTGCCCGCCAAAAGTGTCGCACGTCCAAGTCTGGAAAATGCGTCCCAGTTGATTCCTCCATCAGAATTTGATGAGGAACCAGGCAAAAGATGCGCCTTGCCCTGTAATGTTCCTGACTTGGCTAGTCTAGGAAAATTTTCTAATGTGTGTGTAGGATCAATCGTTTACAACATATAAATGGTCATACAAATAATAAATGCGACAAAGGACTGCAGAGGTTATATTATGATATCTCTGTGGATTACAAAATGGTCGAATGCGGCTGAATAAACTGAAAATACTCGGCTAGATCAAAAGACAAAGGATCTTAGCTAGAATACAAATAAGAAACTAAAAGATAATACCTGAAATATGGTAGCATTATGGAATCAATGGATGCGTTGGGACTATGGCATCTCTGACGACAACTACTAGATGTCTGGAAAGTTCTCCCTGGGAGATTTAATTCTCGAAATGGCTTGGAAACTATCCCAATTATGCACCCTGCTCTATTCCTTAGTATCAGTATCTTTCAGACCCCTCTACTGATGAATCTAGACCCCGGATGGATACCCCTAGGGGAATGTGCCCCTCTTCTTCTGGCAAAATTTGTCCTAGTGATTCCACCATCAGAATAAGACAATATATGTCTCAAAATAACTACCTTGGTCTACTGGGAAATGGGTCGGAAGGGTTTCCCTAAATCTGGTCTGATGCTCGCTCTGGAACCCCAAATGTGCCCGCCAAAAGTGTCTCACATCCAAGTCTAGAAAATGCATCCCATTTGATTCCTCTATTGGAATATGATGAGGAACCAACAAAATATGCACCTTTCCCTCCTCTCAAATGGGTCGAAGGGAAATCTCAAAATTCTCCCTGGATGGGATAAGTCGACTAAAATCCATGTCAGAAGCTGCGCCCTCACTCTGGATGAATGCACCCTTGCTGTTGAACACTATGTAATTGCTACTGAAGAATGATGGAAGACAAGAATGATCTTTTCGGTGACTAGGGTGTGTCTCTCAACACCAAAATCATCCAACTGGTGTCTTCCTCCTTGAATCCACTGAACTATCTCTCTTGAGATGCACCTCTTCACCTCAATGACAAGTCATAATCTACATAATAATGAATTAGGTCACTTACCCTTCCTTTATAGCTTTCCAAAACCCTAAATCATGTTGAAACCCTAATTCACTATTGACTTCCAAAACCCTAAATCATTGTTGAAACCCTAACTCACTGTTGACTTCCAAAACCCTAAATCACTCTTGAAACCCTAATTCACTGTTGACTTCTATTTTTAGCTCATAATGACTTAAAATAACTTTGAACCCTTTTTAGCTCAATGTCACTTTCCAAATATAACACCTGTTACTGGAGTGACCTCTCGTAACCCTGTTTACCCCTCTTTGGCCCTGTCTATAGTCTAACGAGGAGGTTTAGACCATTAAGCCTCCTCTCTAGAGTTCCTATTTGGAAAGGGACATTACTGGGTGAGCAAAATGAGAGAATCACAAAAAATCGCACAAAGATGTATAACTAAAGAAGAATAAAGAGGAAGAGGAGAGAAATAAAATTTCCAACCCAGAGTGACCAAAGTGGTATCCATTTTTTACCTCTCCCCTATATCCAAATACTCCTCTGAATGTAATATTGTATGACTTCTCATATTCATCCTTGAAGGTGTTATAAATTGATGATGAAGTGATTGATGTAGGGAATTTTTACTACAGTAATTCAAAAAAAGGAATCATATGGAGGCCATTGAAAATATAGAATGCAGGGGAGGGATCAGGACAAAACAAACACAAAAGGAGTATTGATTGGCCTATATATAGAGAAAACCCATAGAATGGAGTGATTGAGACGACAACGACACTACACGGGTTTGCAGGCACAAACTTTGTTACAATCAATGAAATCAATAGCGGGATAGAAGAGTATAAGCACAAAGTAGCTAGCCTAGAGCATCAACTACAACTCTAGAGACAAGAAATATAATGTGAATTTCAGATCGAAGTAGATGAGGCAAAGAGGATACATGTAGAAGAGTTTGAAAAATCCATGAAGAAATATACTCAATATATATCAAGCCTTATAGTGAAAGGGTTGGAAAAGTACCATCTACTTGAATAGCAAGATCAAAAAATATCTCTCCTAAATAAAGAGGTGAATCAACTTTAGCTAGTAGTAATCAGAGAAGGAAATAAATTCCCATCCTTGTTCAAAGAGGAATCTATTGAACTGAATGAACAACTAAAAGAATCCCAAGTCAACTTCTTCATGGAATTGAGAGACATTCAAACCTATAATGAAGATATTGCAAAATGGATTGATCAGCTAGAAGAAGTAAAATTCCAGTACAATGAAATTGAACAAGCTTTTGGGAAAATTAAATAGTGGTAGAGTACATACAAAATATCCCCAGTGATACTATTCAAGATTAACAAGAGAGAACAAGATAAAACATAGATGTTGTTTGACAAGTTGAATAATGTTTTTCCTAATGTACAATAATCAATAAACAATGTGAAGCAAACCTGCACATGAATATGTGTTGAATCTGATGAGATCCTGGAAATGTATCACATGCCCTTGAATGAGGAACTGAACCAAGAAAGATCAAGTGAAATTAGGAACAAACAAGTAGTGGCCATCAGCAAGAAGGAAAAACAAGAAATAGAGACATTGGACCGAATTGATAAGGACACCATCGATCATTATATGATCGAGCCACTAAAATGTATGTTAGCAACAACAAAATTTGCAAGGAGAATAATGAAGTATCTAAATATGGAGGTCATCAATAGAATATGTGATTGTGAGATAGACCTATAAGAGAGTAAATAAAAAAATATAGGAAGTATCATACAAGCATCCAAACTATGGTTTGACTTCATAAATCATCCTAGTTCGGGAAATGCTTGACATTTCCATGTTTTTTTTGTAACAATATGTAATACAAAAGTACAAGTAATAAAGAATAGGAAATAAAATTAGGTAACTATGATCTGAGATGATGACATTAATAGAATGTAAAGAGACTCTCTTATTCTATAAAAGTGAGCTCCTAAGCAAATAAAATGACTTTTGTGGATTGTACATATTGATTATACTACTATATCTATATGAATAAGATGCATAAGGAATGTGGGATCATAATTGTTGTCAAATGTATTAGGGATTTTTCTTCTAATGTGTTTGTTGTGGTTCATTATAAATGATTTCTATGTGAATTATTTCTATGTACGGTGATTGGGATTACTCATACATGTTACAAATCCTAAGTGAAAACAATGATGACGTTATTGGTTTTGTCTACAATTAATTGTGATTCAATTTGTGAGTTCATTATGTTAACACGTTATTGAATGATATGACCTATTTAATATTTCAGTAGCAATATCTTTGGATGTATTTATTATTGGTTAGTATTTCTCCTTATCATGATAGGTTAGAGTAGACTAGATATATATTATAAGTTGTAATTTCATTTCTTCTATAGACAATTTAGATCATGATTTAGATTAATATGTTGATAAGGGATTCAATTGTCTTCTCCACCTCAAAAAACCCAGTGGAAACCACGACCACATATTGGTTGGAAGTGCTACTCCAAATGAGAGAAAGCCTAATTGGGGATTGCCATCAAGCACTCTCCCTTACTAGCTTGATAGGTGAATTCGACTCTTTAACAATCACATGAGCAAGAAGGGCCTTAACATTATTGTTGGTAAAAATATGCTTCCATGAAATAAATCATATAATATTGAAAATTTTGAGTATTTCATATATGGTTGACAATGAAGGGTTTTGTTTATTAGAATTGGCCATGAATGGGAAAAAAATTGTTAGAATTGATACATTCTAAAGTGATTGGGATAGTGAATATTATTTCATTAGGAGGAGCCTCATACTTTGTCACATTTATAGATGATCCATCTAGGAAGTTTTGGGCCTACCCTATGAAAATCAAATATCTCTCACTTCAAAGTACAAAATTTTATATGAAGAAAACGAAAAATATTTACATATGCTAATTAAAAAGGGAATGAATCCTTTGATGAAATAAATAACATCTCTAACTTAGAAAGATTTCAAGCTTAAATGACTCATTCGAATGCTGGAAGCAAGTTCTCCTTAATTTTGAAAATGATACCTTCTTCAATCTTTCTTTTTCACTTTATCTTATTCATCATAACATTTTTTTTAGATACAGTTTCCAAATTTAGACAAGGGTGGGAAGGTGGAAACCCAAATATTTTGTAAAAATTGTTATTTCTCCTATTTTTATCCTTAAAGGAGTTAAGGTAATGTGATACATAATCCATTGCTATGTGTTCTTATTTTTCTATTGTTGAGTTGTGTTAGCTACCACACATGACTTTTGATACTTATTACGATCGAAAGAAATTACAGCTTTCCGTAGCTGCCATCACCTCTCATTTGTAAATGTTTATATTTCTGAGTTTCGAAGCGATGATTGGATTAAATCTTACCTCATTGAGTTTGTTTTGTTTGTTTGCATTTTTGTTTGTTTTATTTTTAATTCATGATTGTAAGCATGAATTAAACATAAAACTTGGATTGGTTTAATAATTTTGTTCCTTAGCAATATCTTTTTAAAATCCACCCATATGTAATTAAAATTCAAATCTTATGAAATGGTTGAATAATCCATTATCAAATTTTTGTTTTAATATGGTTGTTATGAAATCAATAGTTCAATAGTTCATTGTCGAATTGTTTTGATACATGAAGAACCTTGGTTAATTTTTTATATTATTCTCATGATTTCAATGGTCATATCAACATTTATGACAATGAGTAAAGACCTTTTGTACTTTCATTTTCGCCTTACCTTGTTGGCTCAAAACATTAATGAAGGTATTCATTATCTACATAGGGTTTTATACTCTGTAGGTTTTGGCACTCATCGTGAGAGATGGCAAGGAATTAAATGAACCCTCTGGTTTTTGTTCTCACTATCCGAGTTATGATAACCCCTAGGCTCTGCTATTTTTATTCTTCCATTCTCTATTCAGACCTGTTTTTGTTGCTCGCACATTAGGAATATAAAGCTATTCCGAGTGATTTATGTTGCATCCTTATTACAGTGGTCATGGCACCCATTGTTCGTATAGAGTTGAACGGATGCTAGGCCTTACTATCCCATGATGACGCTATTGATGACCGAAAGGATCATGGCTAGGATATATTCCTCAAGAAGTTCAATGGTTATAATCTCTAGGTTGCAAAATATTTTTCACAAACCTTTGACGGTTTCTTGAGATAAGATTGGAGACATATAATTAGAATTGACAGAGGATTTCATGAGCAAAGCAACAGGGCTCCCATCAAAGGGAAAGAGGTGGTTTAAAAACAACAGAATAGAAGAGGTCCTGTGGAGTTTGTTTATGACCTCCCGTAAAACCACTTGCTGCATAAAAGGTATTCCCATTGCTCTGTTAAAACCTAGATGGCATAGTTTACTGTTAATTATGAAGCAATTTGTTACGTGTGAAGGTCGATATAGACGGGATTTTCTATACCATATCTATTTTCTTATTAATTTCATAGGGTTCGATTTAGATATGCCCTTTTACCTATTGATGAGTCTCTACAAGATGTACAAGCGTTACAAGTGACAGGTATCAATTCGAGTCGTTCCACCATGGACTTGTTAAAACTTTGTTGGTGTATCATTTGTCGAACATAGGTGACCGTTGGGAGACCTTTTTGATGAGAAATGTCTTCACCCAGGCTGACCCTACAACCAACCCTCTTTTAATTTCAAAACATAACTCAGACAAACTAGTGGTTGAAATATCGTTCGTTAATTCATTAAATGAACCAGAGTTTATTGATAAAACCCTTCTAGATAAAGGATCATCGTGTAGGTTTTCATCTGCAAGATCTCCAGAACAAGTGACTGCCTAATCAAAGGGAAGTTATCCTCATGTGCCTATGAATGATGCTAGTTTGAACATTAATGTTAAATCTGATGTCAAGAAACTTTGTAAAGAAAGGAAAAAACAGTGCACGGATTTGAGTTTCAAGAATAAAAAAGATGGTCGTCTAATCTCTAGAAAACTCAGAAATAGAAAGGATAATCATATGAGCTCAATCGATCCGATCGATATCGATGAGGATTCAGATCGTGAGATAGAGGATTTCTTAGCTCGAGAAGATCCAGAAAATCAGTGTTCTAGGAGGGAGGTTATCACCCATGTTGAACCATATGATTTCGTGACCAATTTACCCCCATGTATTAAGGGTAAAAAGGGATTTTCGGGTATCGGACACAATTTGGAACAAACAACAGGTAATACTGAAGAACCCCTGGTGGACTGTGTCTCGCGTCGATCTTCCATCTCCTCGGTACACTGTGATAGTTGTCTCGATTGGATAGATCCTTACTATACCGATGTTCCTCTCTTACATGCCTGAATTAGAACTATGACTGCTTAGAATGATCTGTTAAAGTAAGAGAACCTTGATCTCAAGGCACATACAGAGAGGGAGAATAAACAAATCAAGAGGTTTGGAAATATAGTCATTAAGAATACGACCAATGCCAAAGCAATTATAAACTCTGAACTATTTGATCCCTCTTTGGCTAATTTTTAATGGTAAAACAATTTTATTTTCATTTCATTCATTTCTGTTATCTAATTCAAAATAAGTAGATTTGAATTTTGATTTCATTTACTAAAATTAACACTGGCTACAAAATAGAATCTATGATTCTGTAGCCAAGTCCCTTTTTAATAATAATTAGTTATTAGTAATTGTTTTTCTAATTTATCAAATTGGTTTTCCTATTCTCAGGAAATGGGAGATTGTGTTGTTGATTGCTTGGAGTAAATACTTTCAATTATATTCTTAAATGATCAATAGTTTCTCCTTCTTTATGTTTTATAAAACTTTGATTTAATTTTGAACAAACCAACTCTTGTATGAGTGGTTTCCAATTCACTATTTTTGTAATATTACTTGATTTTGGGAGATTCAACTCTATCCTGTGTGATATGAGTATTTGGATCCTAGATTACTTTAAATACTGCTCACTCTTGTTAGTAAAAACATTTTTTATTTGAACGCATTATGGACATACAATTCCCAAGATTGTATGGAAAAGTTGTTCACATCTCGACTTTAGACCAATGTGACACTGTTCCATTACATTTTGTCTTCTATATTATGGAATATTAATATGTTATACAAATTTAGTCTTATTAACATATAATGTCTCATTTTATTCAGCATTTTAAATTCTATCTATGATTTGTTGTTCATATATGATATCTGTGATCGTTATTTTATTTTAATATCATTGATTTATGCTTTATGTTAAATTGATGTATTATATGAATACTTGATGTTAAATTTCTTTTACTATAAGCACTCATCATTACAAGGTCACTAGATCTATATGTTTATTACTCACCTCTTATATCCTTGCTCCAAAAATACCTTGACTTTATTCTAGGAATGTTAGCATAAGACTGTTATAGGTTTTTCTCACAAGCAAGATAGAAAGGAGTTTCAATTGCACAGAGACATAAAATCAGTAGTTGATTAATCTCAGGTTAGTTTTACTCGCATCCTATGTATGTTATTAGATTGTTTATTAATGAAATAGGAATAATTTAGATTGGTTTTGACTGTTATCATGTTCTTGTTTCAAATTATGTGTTATTAGTATGTGTGAATTCTTAGATTTTAAATTATTAAACATAAAATATAAAATGTATGTTCTTTCTTTATCTACTTCATAAAAAATTGCAAAATCATTGATTTCGCAAGACATCCACCAAAACTTGCAAACTGTAAATACCCTGTTCATAATCACATGCTTATGTTTCTTCTTTAACACTTGTAAATAATTAAATTCATGTACATAGTATCATAGTTTGTTAGATTAGTTTCCTTTCTTTTTTCTCATTTAGGATTTTAGTCAGCCAATGGAGCCATTAAACTCGTCAATTCAACTCACTCCAAACAGATTGGGCTATTTAGACAACCTCGGTCTGAATTTGACCTTCCAGTTGATGGTGTTTCACTTATGCCTGCCAACATATGACACTAGAAGAAGGGCCCAGATTTGATTAATGGCATGTGGAGGTCGCAAGACTCGTCCCCCACACACTCACTCCCCTGTCATAACGTGTAGTCTCTCAAAAAATAATGTTACACTTGAAACATCAAATACCTCAAACAATAACTCTGAGATTCTCATTGAACTAGTGACACTAGTTCCTCAAGGGGCCGAAGTCCAAGAAATTGTTCGTCAGACACTCATAAGAACACATAATG
The DNA here is from genome assembly GCA_009831015.1 of Picea engelmannii. Taxonomy (NCBI): domain Eukaryota; kingdom Viridiplantae; phylum Streptophyta; class Pinopsida; order Pinales; family Pinaceae; genus Picea; species Picea engelmannii. Next base: position 122,539 of record ML778224.1, read on the forward strand.
CCTTATCGCGTATCAGACAACCTGGTAGGCCACTTAAACAACCCCTTGATTTCTCGGACATTTGAGAACAACTTCAAGGCACTGGTGAAAATACTACCAATCCTACTGAAACACCTATCCTTGGAGTCGGAGGATCTGGTATTCCACCTTCCCCACCTGATTCATCTCAATCGTCTTCAGGAGGAGATTCTTCAGATGAAGGAATTTCTTCATCAGAACCATCACATCCTTTGACACCACCAACTCCCATGGAAAACGAAAACAATCCTTCCAGACCTTGGCTCGATCAAGATGTCATGGTTGTACCTAGACCCCAACACCCATTACCGAAACATCCGGAGAAGTGGCTACCCAAATTTGATCCAAATTCAAAGCAGTCCACTGAAGATCACATTCAAAAATTTATGTTGGCCATTAGACTCTAGAGTGTTGAACACGAGGATGTAGTATGTAGATTACTCCCTTATACTTTTGAGGGAAATGCCTCCACATGGTATTTTTCTCAACAACCCCAAACCATTGCCTCTTGGGACAAGTTTGAAACTTGTTTCTTGGAAAAATTCGGAGATGATAAATCTCCAAAAGTCTTGGTCATGAAACTCTCCATCTTAAAAATGAATCCTAAGGAAAAAATGAAATATTTTAACCAAACATTTCTTACCTTAAAGAATAAAATCCCTGTAGATTCAATGCTCGCTGAAAGTTTAATTGTTGCATATTATGCTAAATCCTTGCATAATAATATAGCCATATGGGTAAAAGGTATAAAAAGAACACATTTCTTGAATCCTTTGAGGAGGCAAGTCATATTGAGAAAGATATATTTAGCCTGAAAAATAATCTTAATAGTGAAGCTGAAACAACTTCACCCTCTAAAAAGAAAATAGAGATCCTTACTAAGCCTCCTCAAACTAAAAATCAATTAGAAACTTTAGAATTAGAAATCTTAGAGAAATATTTTCAAAAACTATCCATCCAGGTCGTTGACTTGAAGAGACCATCCTAGGAGGCATACACAAACAAAGGAGGTTTTAAACCTCCTTTCAGAAAACCTTTTCCTCCCAACCGACCAAACCCGACCACAAAAGGTCTAAATTTTTAAAGTTTACAATATGCTTTGCAAACCATCTTAGAAGCACATGATAGTTCTTCTTATGTTCCTCCTGAAAGTTCTGAAGACCTAGTTGAGGAAGAAGTACCGGAAGAGGAGGAATCATATCCCACTATCTTTGGTCACTTCTTGGACAATATATCCCAAGCAAATATCAAAATTGTTCACCCCTACAACACAAGAAGAAAAACACAAAACAAACCCCCTTCTAAATTGAGTAAAAATGTGTTTCCAAAACAGTCGAAGCAAGATGAAATTAAACAAATCTTAGCAGCACCAATTTTAGAGTATAATTTAATTGAAGATCTAAAAAAATTGAGGGCTAATGTTTATGTTTTGAATTGCTGAAATTTCCCCTTGTTTTGCAAAAAATGCTTCAGAGCATCGATGAAAACAACAAAAAGAACGATTCTAACAGAAAAAAATCAACAGAAATTGATTCAAACGCAACTAAGAACATCCCAATTAAAAAGACATATCAACCTCTAGACAGAAGGGAATTAGCAAAAAAAATTATAGCAAATGTAGATAAAACTATTTTAGGGACAACAACAAAAAATCAGCAGAATTTTGTTGTAAACACTCAAAAAAATGTCCCTCCTTTTTTGTTAACCTTTGAAATTTTTAATAGGAATGTACATAATTGTATGGTCGATTCCGGTGAATCATCAAATGTGATGCCTCTATCTATGTGCCAAAACATTAATGCAGAAGTTAAACCTTCTGATCTCAAAATCATTCGACTAGATCTAACAAATGTTAAGGTAATTGGTGAGCTTAAGAATGTTCTGATTAGATTATCGTCCAATCCTAAGGTTCATCGGATAATTAACGTTATCATTATTGATATCCCTGAAGTTTATGGTTTGTTCTTAAGAAGGGATTGGTCAGAACAACTGCATGGTTACTTTTCCATAGATTGGTCTCACTTTGGCTTCCTGAAAATGGATAGCCCAACAAAATCAAGATAAATAGGTAACGTTATTTGAAGGATACTATAACAGATATAAATGATCATAATGAGACATTCATTACATCTGCAAAATCATTTGAAACGTAGGGAATGAATACCTTCTTTGGTAATTTCAAGACCAAAATGTCTTATATTTCTGATCCCAAGAAGCAATCTGAAGTTATAACCTATACTCAGACATCGGCCTTGCCAAGTATGCCAAGTGTTGCTGACGATGCACAAATCTTCCCATTATACTTTCACGGATCCAAATCCAAAGAAGGAGCAGGTGCAGTTTGTGTACTCATCGATCCTATAGGTAATAAAACTTTTATTGGTTGTCAGCTAGAGTTTGAGTGCACTAATAACACCGCCAAGTACGAAGCACTTCTACAAGGAATTAGGAAATATTTGGATATGGACGCGCAAAATTTGATGGTATTTGGTGATTCATAAATCGTGGTTAAGAAGGTAAGAAACATCGTACATTTCTTATCACCACATATGAAAAGCGACCAAACCGAGGTATGGAGTTTGATGAATTTTTTTTCGGCATTTAGCATAAATTCCATTCCTAGATTAAGTAATTCAAAAGATGATTTATTGGCCCATGTTGCTTCTAAACTATTTCCCGCTGAAGTTCTTTCTCCTAATGCATTTTCAACTAAATTGTTGTTTAGGCCGTTGATCCCGGATAACATCATAAATTGGAGAGTATTCAATGATGACCAACAGATCATCAACTTTCTACACATGGAAGACGCCTTCCAAGGTGAAGTCATTGATGAAGGTACTCATGACGAGAACCTCCAAAATTTCATGGTAATATATGATCCTCGATCTCCTGAATCTACATCCAAGCTGGTAATCTCTATCCCTAGATCTGTTGTGAGACTAGAGAAATTCTATGACTTGCATGATAAATTTAGAGGGGCAGTCAATTGTAAAACTAACAGTTCCTCTTTGATTTATGAGACGGTAAATTTAGGAACAAAGGATAATCATCGAAATATTAATTTGGGAAAGGGATTCTTTGAGAAAGAAAGATCTGATTTTATAAAGTTATTTAAAGAATTTAAAGAATTTTTTTATTGGACGTATGATGACTTGAAAACATTTGATCCTAACATCATACAACATGTTATCCCTATGAAACCCCAGACTTGGCCTTTTCAACAGAAATTGAGGAAGATGCACCCTAAATTGGAACCCACTATTAAAAAGGAACTAAACAAATTACTAACTGCAAAGATAATTTTCCCAGTCAGGTACACACAATGGGTGTCTAATCTAGTCCCTGTAAGAAAGAAAAGTGGTGAAATTTGACTCTATGTCAATTTTCAGAACTTCAACCGAGCATCTGAAAAAGACAACTACCTTGTTCCTCCAATGGAACAAATCCTACAACAGGTCTGGCTCTGAAAGACTATCTTTGCTAGATGGTTTTTCGGGATACAACCAGGTCCTTATGTCTCCCTCATACCAGCATAAGACCACCTTTTGTACCCCATGGGGCACTTATGATTATAGGAAAATGCCTTTTGGACTAATAAACATCAGTGCCACTTTTCAGAGAGCAATGAATATTTCTTTTTGTGGCCTCATTAAACAGTCAGTCAAGGTGTATCTTGATGATGTCATTGTCTTCTCTAAAAACAAGAAAGATCATTTGTCTCACCTCAAGGCTGTCCTAGAACGATGTCACAAGTTCAACATATCTCTCAACCCCAAGAAATCGGTCTTTGCAGTAGAGAAAGGTAAATTGCTTGGGTTTATAGAGTCTAAGGACGAAATTATTATTGACCCTAAAAGAACCCAAGCTATTGATAAATTCCCCCCTCCTTCTTCTAAAAAATCCATGCAGTCCTTTTTGGGCAAGATTAATTTCACTAGAAGATTTGTCCCAACCTTCTTAGAAATGGTAATACCATTACAAAATTTAATTAAAAAGAATGTTTTGTACCGTTGGGAATCACAGGAAAGTCAGGCCTTCGATTCAATTAGAAAAAAAATAATAGAAGCCCCATCCTTGATGAGGCCCGATTTTTCCCAGGATTTATACCTTTTCTTCTGACCGATCTTATGTTGTTGTGTTAACACAGAAGAAATTTGAAAGCATTGAGATACCCATTGCCTTCATGAGCTCAACTTTCAAAGTAACAAATCTTAACTACCTAGTAGTAGATTAGCATGCATATGTTGTTTTCAAAGTAGTGAAACACTTCTGTTCTTACCTATTGAAATCCAGAACTAAGGTTATTGTTCCTTACCCAGTTGTAAGAAACCTGTTAGTACAAAAATAACTGGGTGAGAAAAGAGAAAATTGGATGACGTCACTATAGGAATATGACCTCGAAATAACCCCTGCACATATTTTTAAAGGTCAAGGCCTGTGTAAGTTAGTGGTTGATTCAGTTGAAGAAAAATAAAGTCAAATAAACATCTCAACTGTCAATCAACTTGACAAAAAACAGATGAGTTGTGCACAAGTTACTGCCAATTCTTGGTATGAGAATATCAAATTTTATTTGACACATGGATTTGCTCCCCGTAATATTGATCCTAAAAAAAGAAGAGAACTTAGGCTTAAATATGCATCTTTCCATCTAATCAATGATGTATTATTTCAAAATAACTTTGATGGTGTTCTTATGCGTTGTTTAGAGAAAGAAGAATCAGAAAAAGTGTTATTTGAACTTCATGCAGGCGAAGCCGATGGTCATTTCGGTAGAGATACCACCACTCACAAAGTAATAAGAGATGGATACTATTGGCCTAACTTGTTTAAAGACTCCCATGTGATGTCCCGTAGATGCATAATCTATCAAAAGGCTACAGGACGAGTGAAAAAAGAAGCATTCCCTTTGCAGTATGTTACTGTAGATTCCCCTTTTCAGCAATGTGGTATTGGCATCATAGGACCAATTAATCCCTCTTCTTTTCAGCAACACAAGTATATCCTTACAACAATGTACTATTTTAATAGATGGTCTAAAGTTGTACCTTTAAAAGTGGTGAACACAAATCAGGCAGTATCTTTCCTTAACTCTCATATCATCACTCGATTCGACATTCTCGAATGTCTGGTTTTCCCTAACGCTTCTTACTTTTCATCCCTTGATATGAACATTTTTTCTCTAGAAAAAGGTATTAAACTGAATGATTCTACTAGCTACTACCCTCAAGGAAACGGCCTAGCATAATCAACAAACAAAAATTTAATCAAGATTATTAAAAGGACAGTTTCAAAAAATCACAAGAACTGGCACAATGCATTGTATAATGCTTTTTGGGCTGATAGGGTAACCCCAAAATTATCTGTTGGTAATTCCCCTTTATTCCTTGTCTACGGAAGAGAATCAATTCTCTCTCTACATATATTACTTCCCTCCTTGCAACTGTCGCAAAAATTTCAAGAAGAGGATTTCCCTCCCCTAGAAAATCGAATTAATGCCTTGTTAAAATTGGAGGAAGTAAGAACAAAAGCAAAGTAGAAACTAGATCAACATCAACAAATTGTTAAGAGTTGGTTTGATTCAAGTTCTTCTTCAGATATGGATTTTGATGTCGTAGATCTGGTTCTTAAGTGGGATAAATCTCATGAGGGAAAAGGGGAACATACCAAGTTCTAGAATCTCTGGCTGGGACCATTTGTAATTTCTGAAAAACTAGGTCCCAGCTCTTTCCTTCTGCATAATTTGGAGGGACATCCAGAAATTTTCCCAGTGACTGTCTAGGCTCTCAAAAGATATTTCACCTAATGATTTCAGATCCACCCTTTTGTACATATTTGTAATTTTGTTTTCTGTTTTGAATTTTGGTTCTTTTCATTTTGCCTGATTTTGATTTGTTTTCCAAATGATTACGTTTGAGTCGCCATTTCATTTGTGGAAGGGAAATTAGAATTTTTATTTGTGAGAAATAGTTGGCGACTCCTCAAAGAACCAGTGCTGTAAATGCTAAAACTCAGATCAACAGAAGTAAATTTATGTTCAAAACAATATTCCTGGTTTCTCTTTAAAATTACAAGACACGATTATCATTAATAAAACTCTTAACGTTGTCCTTGTTTTAAGGAAAACAACTCAAGTACAAATTCCTTTCCTCGAGATGTTTCTTAATAGAAATCTAAGTGTTCAAATGATGATGAAGTTCATTAAACGAGAAAATAAGTTGTAAAGGATCAAGTTTTGTTTTCAAGATCTGAGATTTTCAGTATCAGCCCACTCTCTTGAATATCATAACGTTTCTGCAAATTTATAAACAAATTCTAGAGAGTTGAAAGAACTACAAGGTGTGGGAAGTGTCTGTAAACCCGCCGAGACACTGAATAGGTCTTCTTGCAGTAGGTAAATAAATGCATGATGCCAAGGAAACTTCTCCAAGGTACTGTACAAGCCTGCTGACAACGAAGTAATGTCGAGTTTAAGAAAATTTTCAGGTATGTCTTTTGGAATTGATCAAAATTAAAGATGTTCTTTATCATGAATGAATGACTCTTAGATAGGACAGAGGTCTTAAAGTGGGTTAAATGAAATTCCTTCCGAGGCTATCGACACCTACTGGAAGCAGTGACCCTGTCAACAGTATCAAAGTCGATTGCCTAAACATGATTTCACTCGTAATAAAGATTTGATATCAGACCACATTTTTGACAGAAATACATCTGATGCTAGAGTATGTTATTTTCTGAGTGCCTGGCCTGTTGTCAACTATTTGTTAAAAAATTATTTCATTTGATTCCCTCACATAAATTTTCTGGTGATGTAGAGATAACTGCTTTGCGCAGTACGTCGCCATTGTTGACAGCCACACATGATTTTTTATACTTATTACGATCCAAAGAAAATACACCTTTATGTAGCTTCCATTACCTCTCATTTGTAAATGTTTATATTTTTGAGTTTCGAAGTGGTGATTGGATTAAGGCTTACCTCATTGAGTCTGTTTTGTTTGTTCTCATTTTTAGTTTGTTTTCTTTTTAATTCATGACTGTAAGTATGAATTAAACATAAAACTTGGCTTGTTTTAATAATTTTGTGCCTTAGCAATATCTTTTTAAAAGCCACCCATATGTAATTAAAATTCAAATCTTATGAAAGGGTTCATTAATCCATTATCGAATTTTTGTTTTAATATGGTTGTTATGAATTCAATAGTTCCAGAGTTCATTATCAAATTATTTTGATACATGAAGAACCTTGGTTAATTTTTTATATTCTTCTCATGAGTTCAATGGTCGTATCAACATTCATGCCAATGAGTATAGACCTATTGTACTTGCGATTTTGCCTTACCTTCCTGTCTCAAAACATTAATGAAGCTATTCATTATCTGCATAGGGTTTTGTACTCTGTAGGTTTTGGCACTCATCACGATAGATGATAAGGAATTCAATGAACCCTTTGGTTTTCATTCTCACTATCCAAGTTATGATAACCCCCAAGCTCTGTTATTTTCATGCTTCCACTCTCCGTGGTCATGGCACCCATCATTCATATAGAGCCGAATGGATTCCAGGCCTTACTATATCATGACAACGCTATTGATGACCTAAAGGATCATGGCTGGGATATATTCCTCAAGAAGTTCGAGGGTTATAATCTTCAGGTTGCAAAAGATTTCGTACAAACCTTTGACGGTTTCAAAGCTAAGATTGGAGACATATAATTAGAATTGATAGAGGATTTCATGATCAAATCAACATGGCTCCCATCAAAGGGCGAGATGTGATTTCAAAACGCTAGAATAGAAGAGGTCATGTGGATTTTTTTTATTACCTCCCGTAAAACCACTTGCTGCATAAAAAAGTATTCCTATCACTCTGTTAAAACCTAAATGGCATAGTTTACTATTAATTCTGAAGAAATTTGTTACGTGCGAAGGTCGATATGGACTGATTTTTCCATAGAATATCCGTTTTCTTATGAATTTCATAGGGTTCAATTTAGATATTCTCTTTTACCTATTGATTAGATTCTATAAGATGTCCAAGCGTTACAAGAGACAGGGTATCAATTCGATCCTGTTCCGCCATGGACTTGTTACAATTTTGTTGGTGTATCATCTGTCGAACATAGGCGACAATTGGGAGCCCTTTCTGATGATAAGTGGCTTAGCCTAGGCTGAACCTAAAACCAAACCTATTTTAATTGTAAACTGTAACTAGAAAAAAATAGTGGTTGAAAGCCAGTTCGTTAATTCAATTAATAAACTAGAGTTTATTGATAAAAAACCCTCTAGATAAAGGATCACCGTGTAGGTTTTGACCTATAAGATCTCTAGAACAAGTGACTATCGAATTAAAGGGAAATGATCCTCATGCACTTGTGAACGATGCTATTTTTAATGTTAATGTTAAATCTAATGTCAAGAAACTCTGTAAAGAAAGGAAACAACAATGCACAGATTTGAGTTTCAAGAATAAAAAAGTCGGTTGTCTAATCTCTAGAAAACTCAGAAACCAAAAGGACAATCATCTAAGCTTGATCGATCTGATAGAGATTGATGAGGGTTCAGATCATGAGATAGAGGATTTATTACTTCGATAAGATCTAGAAAATTAGTGTTCCATGAGGGAGTTTATCACCCATGTTGAACCATATGATTTCGTGACCAATTTACCCCCATGTCTTAAGGGTAAAAAGGGATTTTTCAGGTATCGACCACGATTTGGAACAAACATCATGTAAGATTGAATCACCCCTGGTCGACTGTGTCCCGCGTCGATCTGCCATATCCCCGGTACACTGTGATAGTTGTCTCAATTGGGTAGAGCGTTACTATACCGATGTTCCTCTCTTACAAGCCCAAATTAGAACTTTGACTGCTCAGAACGATTCATTGAAGCAATAGATTCTTTATCTCAAGTAACATACAGAGAGGGAGAATAAACAAATCAAGAGGTCTGGAAATAAATTCATTAACAATACAACCAGTGTCAAAGAAATTATAAACTCTGAATTGTTTGATCCCTCTTTGGCTAATTTTTAATGGTAAGACAATTTTATTTTCATTTCATTCATTTATGTTATCTAAGTCAAAATAAGTAGATTTGAATTTTTATTTCATTTACTAAAATTAAGACTGGCTACATAATCTATGATTCTGTATCCAAGTCCCTTTTTAATAATAATTAGTTATTAGTAATTGTTTTTCTAATTTATCAAATTGGTTTTTCTATTCTAAGGAAATGGGAGATTGTGTTGTTGATTGATTGGAGTAAATACTTTCATTATACACTTAAATGATCAGTAGATTCTCCTTCTTTATGTTTTATAAAACTTTGATTTAACTCTTGTATGAGTGGTTTCCAATTCACTATTTTTGTAATATTATCTGATTTTGGGAGATTCAACTCAATTCTGTGTGATATGAGTATTTGGATCCTGGATTACTTTAAATATTGTTCACTCTTGTTAGTAAAAACATATTTGATTCGAACACATTATGGACATGTAATTCCCAAGATTGTATGGACAAGTTTTTCACATCTCGGCTTTAGACCAACGTGACATCGTTCCATTACGTTTTGCCTTTTATATTATGGAATATTAATATGTTATATAGCTTTAGTCTTATTATCATATAATGTTTCATTTTATTCATCATTTTAAAAAAAAATTATGATTTGTTGTTCATATATGATATATGTGATCGTTATTTCATTTGAATATCATTGATTTATGCTTGATGTTAAATTGATGTATTATATGAATGCTTCATGTTAAATTTGTTTTACTATAAGAACTCATCATTACAAGGTCACTAGATCTATATGTTTATTGCTTTTCTCTTATATACTTGCTCCAAAAATAACTTGAGTTTATTCTGGGAATGTTAGCACAAGCCTCTTACAGGTTTTTCTCACAGGCAAGAGAGAAAGGAGTTTGAATTGCGCAGAGACATAAAATCAGTAGTTTATTAATCTCAAGTTAGTTTTACTCACATCCTATGTCTATTATTAGATTGTTTATTAATGAAATAGGAACAATTTAGATTGGATTTGACTGTTATCATGTTCTTGTTTCAAATTATGTCTTATTAGTATGTGTGAATGTTTAGATTTTAAATTATTAAACAAAAAATATAAAATGTATGTCCTTTATTTATCTACTTCGTAAACAATTCCAAAAACATTGATTTCGCAAGACATCCACCAAAACTTGCAAATTGTAAACACCCTGTTCATAATCACATGCTTATGTTTCTGCTTTAACACTTGTAAATAATTAAATTCATGTACATAGTATCATAGTTTGTTAGATTAGTTTCCTTTATTTTTTCTCATTTAGGATTTTAGTTAGCCAATGGAGCCATTAAACCCGTCAGGTCATCTCACTCTAAGCGGCTTGGGTTATTTAGACAACCCCGGTCTGGATTTGAACTTCAAGTTGATGATGTGTTACTTACGCCCATCAACAATTTGTTGTCGTTGATGTGAGGGGAGGAGATAACATGGTTGTTGGTGATGAAATGGAATCTAATAATGGAATTGTGTTCCTTAATTGCGCAATTTGTTGCCAATAATTCCCTTCTACTATCCTGAGCTCAAACATTCTTCTTGAAGCAATATACATCTTTGTATAAATATTATATTATGTCAGAGGTATATTTTATTGTAGATGAGTAATAGTGTAGAGTAACATGAAGTATTTCAACAATCTTTCCTAAATAAGTATACCTTTTATTGGACCACTAACATCATGAAAATTTTCATTTTTTTTCCTTTCATTATCAATATAACCTTCATATATTTGAGCACTATATAACCATCTATCATTGTTCCATGGGGGTGGAACTCTTAGTTCAAATTCTTCTACAATTTTACCTTTGAATTCATGACCAAATTGAAGAACAACATTAGATTTACTCCAAGCCACCATTATCAAGATATATTTAGTATGAACTATCCTTATCTTCATAATGAATGTAGTTATGCATTTGATTTCCATAACTTCCAAATAATTTTGAGTTATGTTATTCAATAATTTTATAACTTCATCAACAATCTGAACTTTATCTCCAAGATGCTCCCATGCCTTTGAAACTTGAATTCTCATTTCTCTTTCAAGATCCTATGTTTGTCGAAGAATATTAAAATTGGTTCTAATATTTTGGGTGATCAATTTGATTTGATACCAAATATGATGTTTTTCTCTAATTTAATATTTTCTTGCATAATTGTTTTTTTCAAAATATTTATGCATCCTCTGAAACTATATGATTCTTTGATTTTCCTTAGATATGAGTTTATCTTTATCATCTAGGATATAATTGGAAGTTTCTAAAATTTCGTTACTCTTATCAATCCGTACTTGGAACTTTGTCATTCATGAAGATTTCCACTGAGCATATGTCTCAGTAGATTTAAGTTCTTTCTACACTACTGTCAATTGCATTTTAATCTTCTTAAAATGTTCTACTTCTAAACCTTCTTTGATCATTTCAACATCTGGGATTGCATCTTTGAGAGACAAATTTTCTGATCTAGCAAATTCTTTCTCTTCATTGACTCTATCAATTATTTTTCCCAATTAATATTTTTCTCATAAAGTATTTTCACTTGATTTTTCAATTGGTCTTTTTCTTTTTCTAATTCAACTATTTCCTTTGTTTGAACATGCTCATACATTGATAAATTGAATTTTGCTCTGAAAAGTTGAATTTCTTTATCATTTTATTCAACTAGAGATGAAATCCCATATTTATCTCTGGGAGCTTGTCCTAAAGAAATTAGTGTTTTCTCTAAATCACTTATTGATATTTGGCAAGATTTACTACTATTTTTCCCAATCTTCAATTGATTTCCTAGTCTATTGTTTTTCATTCTTAGCCTTCTTAGATTTATTATTTATTTTGTTAGATCCCTAGATACCATAGTAGTTGTATGTTTGTTCCATTGTATCTTTTATTCTAGTGGCATCTAATTTAGATCAAATCTCACTCTAGTAGTTTCATATTCATGATTTGATATCATTTTTAAGATTATCAACTTCCTCCTCTAGAATTTCCATATGTAAAGTTCCTTTTTATAATCAATTGATGATAATAATATGTGTACAGAAGGTCCTTCATGATTTATTTGAGAAAGTGAGTTTTATTTTGTTTTCTTGACCATTTTTTTAATTTAAAGTCATATATGTAAAAATGTCAACCTTTTATTCTAATACGTAGACTTCTTTCAAAACTTCACCTCCTATAATCACTCTGCTTGTTGTTTCATTTGTGGGATAACTTGATCATGGAATTTGTGTTATTGAAATTGTTGATCTTTTGAGAAAGGATATACCCAATTGATGCAACTTATTTGATTCTTCAAATTCAAAATTTGAATTTATTCTAATCTTTTTAGCTAGGGGTTCTTGTATGTCTTCCTCCATCAAATCATACCTTTCTAACAATTTTCTTTGGAAATACGATTTCTCTAGTGTCTCCATGAAAATATTCATTCCCTTATTTGATTGATCATATTTAACTTTGATAACTAATGTAGATGTAAAACTTTCTCTAGTTGTTTCTTCTTTCACATTCTCCTTATGTTTTGATATTTGACTTTGTCCCTGCAATATTTGTTGAACTCTTGCCCATGAGTCTCTCTTTTTTAGTATTTTTGTTCTTTCACCTTCATGATGAATATACAATGCATAACCAAGTAAAATTCTCATGTTAAAAATTAAATGGCATGGATCGTATTTCCAAAATTTCTCGTCTTCAAAATGGAAGGTTTTCAACAATGTTAAAAGTTTCCATAGTTTTCACTATCAAAGAGAAAATTTCAAATGGTAATGTAAGAGAGGATTTTTTATTATTTAAATTAATGTGAATATGATGTGAATTTAACCTTTTTCTTATATAATCTATGGAAAATATACTTGGAATGAGGAAAAATGGGAGTTTGTAAGGTTTTAACTCCAAGACATAAATTCTAAAGACTGTATAATCTTCAAAATTGTATCGATCTCGATAATTCAATTGTGGGTTTAAGTGAAAAAAAATTCTACACTCAGGAAACATCCTTGGAGGATATTCATTATGTATTAGAGTAAAATATATGGCCATAATTTAATTTGCAAATGTTTTGAAGCCATCCCTTTGGTGTTAGGGTCCTAACCCGCACATAGGTAGAAAAATATATTCGGATGTAATAACGGTCAATATTAATAAGGCCTTGCAATAAAAGAGAATAAGTCAAATGTAAGAAGACCTAATAGAAGCTTCCGCTTCTAGAAGGATCTTCCTCTAGATGCTTATTTTAATAGACATATTTAGTATAAACAAAAGTCGAGGGTATGAGAACCATAGCTTGGAAATTATTGTAATAGAGCTCTGCTCAAATGGAGGTTTCCCCCTTGAATAGGCTCGTGAACATTTCTTTCAGAATTATAGTGTTATTTCTATTGTTGTTGTTATATCATTTCAATGCTATTGCGGTGATTGTTCGGGTTATATTGTTGTTAATCTTGCATTTCTAGCATTTTATTTTTGTTCTGCATACTTTTTATATATGGTATATTACAAGTGGTATCAGAGCACTTTCCTCGGCAGAAAGTGTGGGTTAATTTTTTTTTCCAGGGTAGATACATATTTCATCATCTTTAAGCCACAAATATCTGTTGTTACATGCATAAACCCGCGATTGAGGGATTCATACATGCAGAAAATACAAGTGGTACTTAAGCGCACATCTGTTGGCCACCCTTGTAAACCTTGTTGGTACCCCTTTGAATGGTAGTGCATAAGACAACACCTTTGTACGGATCGTCCTAGATTACCTAAAGCCCTCTTTAGATAAACCAATTGGCCACCTGACTGCTATAGTTCCACCAAGAACAATACTCCGAAAGATAATCTCTAGTACCTGGGTAATCAGGTAAAACAACTAAGGGTACGGTCTATCCTCCTTAGTTAGTGCCCTGAGATATTGGGATGAGTACTACTCTTGGACCCCAAACGTATATAAGAGAGCTATAGCACAGGGCAAACCCCTATCTATAGAACCCTTGAATACCTAACCCTTGGGGATAGAAACATAAAAAAATTAAAATGGAAAAGATCTATTGTCGTGCAACTGTGTTCGGGTTGCCAAATCACTGCATAGGATCTTCCTTCCAGTGGATAAACTGTATTAAAGCTAACCCGCTCTGATACCAATTATTGATACTAAGAGGGGGGTGAATCAATATCCAGTACAATTTAAAACCTTTTTCAACTTATACTTAAACCATTCAATTATATCCAATGAACAATGAACAATAGTATAAGAGTTACACCAATACACCACAATACACCATGCACAATATATGAGAAATAATCAATAGTTTTTGTTCA